>JAVJIF010012623.1:0-105138 GCA_038442645.1 Agave tequilana
TTGGTCATGTTTGTTTTCAGCATTGTATTTATTTTTTGTTACTTTTTATTTAGTCTCACATTGGAAGTGGGTTGAGACTTGTAGTCAAATGAAGCCTATTTAAAGAGGCCCAACTCAAAGAATAAAGCAATGAAGATTTGATTTTTAAAAAAATGTTTTGGTATTAGTTTGATCTAATTGAATCAACATATGGTGAAGCCTAGGATCGGATTGTGATCCGTGTTCATATCCCAATTCAAATTTTTAGCCTTTGATCCCACATCCTAGGCTTTTTACTGGACTCGACATTTGACAATGACTTGGTAGCCTTGCTATTCGCACACATGCTAGAGTTATAACATATAACTGATATATAACAGCTAATAACTGTCTAGATGCATACCAGAGTTGATATCTTCTTTTCATTATACTTCTGTTCCCATTCTCTCTGAGCATTTCCTCTGCTTGGAATTGACCAATGAGCTCGGCCTGCTTCTCTAAGACTCTCTCCATCTCTTCATCTCTCCACTCCCATGGGATTCAGTTTGTCTGTTGTGGTCATCAACATGGAGGGAATCTGAGGTGTCGGCAACTGCTTCCTCCATGCCCCTGGAAGTTTCCAGAGAAACCTCAGGTTGATCATCACAACATTAGAGAATGTAAAACCTCCTGTTCCTTGCACATCAAGAAGGTGTGATTATCTATCTCACTATCTGCTGCTGATCTGAAAATACAAAGATATGACTAGTGAGCTTTTGTAAGGAGTGGGGAAATATGTGATAGAACAAAGTGCTACTGAATAAAGAGTTGTTTAGAGAACCACCCTTCATCCTTTCGCTTATCTTGTGACATGACTTTCCCAACTGATGTTTCGAAGAAGACTGCAAAGTTGTCATGAAACTTTGCGGCCTCTGCCTCTGCCTTATCTGCTTTGCCCTTTGCTTATCATGGGAATTTTGATTAATGCTGTGGCTTTTCCAAGATGAGCTCCTACCTTGAGAGGGGGAAACTTCAGGTTCTGAGCCTGACAATCCATCCTCCACCTCACTTCTCTCCATTCTTGAGGCTGCGGAAGATTCATTTTCCTTTGAGTATCATCACAGGGACCTCTCCATCAGAACTCAAATCAATTGCCTCAGTTTCAAGGATGGCAAGAACCTTCGCTGCTGCTTTTTCAGCTTTCTTTCTCTGGATAGTAACAATCCTGAGCTGTTCTTCCAACTCAACGACCTGAGGTAACCAAGAGAAACCAACCACAAACTACTCAGAGAACCTCACGAAAAAGATATATCGGAGGAAGAACAGAGCATGAAAGCAAACCCTTTTAGCCAATTGATCTGCTCTTTGTCTTGCTGCTCTTGAAACAGATCTTTCAGAAAGTAACCTAGCTCGAAGAAATTCAACAGTCATATCCATTGAGTCTCCCATGATGTTCTCTTGGAAAACTCCCTATCAGTCAAATCTCCATCTGATATTCACTAATTTCCAATAACTGCTTAATGCTTTATTTCCCTGCAAGGTCGACATAATAGAATGAATGTAAGCATATTATATGGCTAAACCTATGTGGCCATTGCAAAATGTCAAAAACAAATTTGTTGCACCAAGCAATCCAATATAACATTGAAACATCACGAAACAATGCCATGTAAAAATTTTGTGTTGCAATCAACATCAAAACCTGATGTTGTTTCAGCATTCACTGTGCTTCGTGAATATTGTTATTCTTTCAGTAACATGTGAATGGATATTTTGACACAAAGAATCAACTAAACGAACCATTATAAGTTCAAACAATTTAATGGGTGACATGAGGAAAACATAAAATAAAGCCATGTTTGCCCAATAAATGAATAGATATTTCATCACATAGAATTGTCAAAAAACAAGCAGATGAGCAGCCAGTTCTCGGATACCACAATAGAAGGGCAACCTACATTTAAAGTGAAGCTTACTAAGCTTATGCCTGGGCTTCATCAACTGCCACACATTATTAACAATGAAAAACAAGTATACCTGATTGTTACAATCTGCAGCAAAAAAGAACACTACATCGAAACCAATTCAGAAGTCCAAGATCCAAGCACGAAAATTATCACAATTTTAACTCCCAATGGTTACTGTTGAAGCTAATCCAACAATTTGCTGAAATTTCAAATGGTCAAAATGACTAATTGAAAATTATTTTTCCACACAAGGGTCCCAACGGTAAGGTTGAAGACTTGGAGCCTTGGAGCTGACCAAGTAAAATTCAAAATTGAAGTCAGCTGACAAGGGGATTTAATAGCATCCCTTGAGTTAAACACTCAGTGACATTGGCATTGCTCACAATCAATCTGCAAATAGTAGATAGGGCAGGAAGACTGCAACTTGGGTGGGCTTGTACCCAATCGACCCACCATTTGAGAGGGTCTGGACACATGTATAGAAGTCAAGTCAGGAATGCACAATAAAATGTAAGCCCGGATTAAATTAGGGTCAGGCATAGAGAACTAATTTTTAAAACCCGAACACAAAGCAAACCGGCCTGACCTAAACCCGGTTGAAATTCCCAATTGTTCAGCACACGTAGATCATCAGTTGAAAATATCTTCCTCACCCGAGATACTTTCTCAAATCCTAGCAAAGCTTCCTTTCCCCTCTTCTCCTACTAGACCCAAACCTCCTCTCTTCTCTCATCTTTCTTCTTGCTCTGCTTTCGATCAACTTTGCTTGCACGTCTGCTGATACCGACCTAATCATGATCACCATCCAATTGCATCAATAAGAAAATCACATTCTCAGGTCACCCCTAGCACCAAACTCATCTCAACCAAATCGTGCCTTTCCCACCACTACTTCATCTCGACTCAGCCACGATCCCTTCTCACCTAGCCATAGTATAATATCCCTAATCTAAAATACTGTATTTTTATTTTTCTAAAGCATTTTTTTTATTTTACTGGTTATTTTATTTTTATTTATCAACTTAATTTATAATACAAATTATTTTAAGATTGTAAATGGTATTTTGGCCTTATATTTATATTTAGCATTATTAATGTAGATTGTCCAAAAATCACTGAGGACAAGTAATCAAAAAACAGAGTCCAAACTCTAAACGCAAGGCTAATTATAACCACTAGTGCAGCCCCAAGACGCAGAGTTTGAGAACCGCGTCTCAGCATCACTGCAATACCAAGATGCGAGGGTCGAAACCCGCGTCTCTACTTCACCGCAACGACCAAGACGCAGGGCCCGAAGCTCGCGTCTCACATAAAACTTGACGCAGAACTTGAAGCTCACATTTCAACCAAATGCGAAGCTAAAGCGTTACCTCAACGACTAAACACGAGGTTCGAAGCCCGCATTTCAACTACAAAGGAACCTTGTGTCTGTTGGCCCAAAGGCTCATCACTCTAGTTTTGATGATGATTAACTCATGTAGTTATAATACTAATGATCTTGTGTTTAATTAGTCTCAGATATGTGATCAAGATCTTAGTAGGTGTTTAGCTTCAACAAAGGATTTAAATTCAAGATTTGAACTAGCACGTGTTGATTCAAGAGATTGTGCATCAAGATCACATCAAATACTCAAAGAGGAGTCTACCTGCTCATTGGATCAAGGTTTGGACCAAATCAAGAAGGAGAAGAAGACCTTCAAGAGAAGATTTCTAAGAAGACTTGTGTCTTCTTTGTAAGTGTCAAGATTTTGTTTTTAATAAAATGTAAAGGATAAAATAGTTGGTGGATTGCTCAAGTTCATATACACTCACACACAAGATTTATATGTGTTTTCATAATAGAGTTTTCATTTTGAAAAATACCGGTTTGGTTTTTAAGTTTCAAAATATACATGTGTTTTATCAAACTTATTTTAGAGCTTATTATCAAAAACATTGATATTTCTTCATATATGTGTAGTGGATCATATCCATACACATTAAGCTTTAAAAGTGTTTAAAATATCTTGTTTTTATATTTGGAGGAGTTTTGAAAAAATCAGTTTTTAATTTGGAAAAATCATTTTGAAAAAATACAGATTTTTGTTTAAGACAAAACTTCTATATTACAAAAATAGTTCAAAATATTTGTAACATGTTTTGATTTTTACTCAAACATGTTTATATATCAAAGTATATCAATGAACTTATTTCTATAGAATTTATGAGAATTTATGGGAATTTATTGAAGGTAAAAAGATAAATTTTTAAATCCCTAAAAACAGTTGGTCTGGCCTTCTGCCGGTCGACCGAGACAGAAGTCGGTCGACCAGGCGGTCGACCGATGTGCACAAACGTGCACAGCCAAGGGTCGGTCGACCGCACGATCGACCGCCAGAGAGCCTCTGCTCTCTGGAAATGGCCCGGTCGACCGGGCGGTCGACCGCTGGGTTATTTGCCAGTTTACGGTCGACCGGCCGGTCGCCCGTGGGTACAACGGTCAGAAATCTGACCATTGACCGGTCGGTCGACCGACAGCAGACCAGGCTGCTGAGTTGGCCTCCAACGGCCACATTTTTGAAGCCTGTAAAAGAGGCTTCTCTTGGACTGTTTTATACAAGATTTTAAGTGGGATTTCAAGCTAGTTTTTCATGCATCTTTTAGTGTTTATCGCCACTTGTTTAAGAGCCAATATTTCCAAATCAAAAGGATCAAGAGTGTTTTCTAAAGAGTTTTCTTGAGTTTTTTTACCACAATCCATCCAAGTTTTTCTCACACATACTTGAGCTATCCATTGCTATATCAAATCCTATAGGAGAGTTGTTGTGAGAGTGATTTTAGGTGATCAAAGTGTTTAAATCACCAAAGTGTTCTACCTTGTATTTGAGGAGGCAGACTTGCAGATTCGCGTTGTTTCGAGTTCTAGTGAGAGCTCGGTGTAGAGGTGCGGCATCGGCAAGATAGTGTGCTTGCTGTGTGTAGTTCTTGCGGGAACAAGAGAGGGACTAGTGAGTCCAAGGAGTTCTAGTGTGAACTCGTTATAGGTGCTGCGGCACCGAGTGATCCGGTAGGATCGATTTTTAGTGAAAATCCTTCATAATGTTGAAGGCGGGGACGTAGAGCAAGGGTGCTTGAACCTCGAAACACATCTCCCGTGTTTGCGATTGCTCCTCTATCTCTCACTTGTGTTTATATCTTGCATGCTTACATTGCCTTTATCTTTACTTGCTTGATGTATTTGTGCATAAATTGATATATGCTTGGAGATTGTTTGCTCACACTTGTATTCAACCAAGAGAGCCATAGCGTCACCTCAACTCTTATCTAGAGGAATCTTGAGGAGATAGTCTAGAGCCCTTCATCGGGAATTCGACTACACTCTTGTGTTATACTTGGTGTGTTTAGTTTAAGAATTTTTAGTTTACATAAATAGTTTTAATTCCGCATTAATTCATCATTAGATTAGCTAGTCACCTATTCACCCCCCTCTAGGTGATTTAAGTGTCTCTGTTATAACTACCCTTATCTCTGGGTTAATTACTGCCCACGTAATGAGGGAGTTGACACACATTATGGCGGGTTTCTAGGGAACAGTTTTACCCCTGAAACCCCTATAAATAGCTCAATTTGCTACTGAAGAGAGGCAGAGATTTTTGGTTGATTTTGGGAGAATCGTGATCAGAGCATCTAGCTGAGAAATACTTAAGAGCTCAACTCTTCTAACAACTTGCTGCGTACAAGTTTGTTTTTTGCCCAAATCTCTTTGAGATTCTATTTGGACAGGAGCTGTGCTACTCCGTCCATAGTCCGAAGAGAAGATTCCCAGAAAACTATGAAGCTCACCCGGTCAAAGGAAAACAAGATTCACTTTTCACCGGTACATCAAGAACCCAGCATTAAACAAAGAGAAGATTTGAGCTTGAATAACTTCTCTCTTCTAATCGGAAGTTTTGATTGTTGTTATAACTTTCTTTACAATCAAATAAAGAATTTATACGCACCTCTCAATTTTCCCCAACAAACAAGAGATGGCGCCTCCACTGGGGATAACTTTCTCTACTGATGAGCAAGTCGTAGCGCAAGGTGACGTCATCTGCATGGGAAAGACAGTCGAATCGCTTGTTATGAAATTCGACCAGGCAAAATATGAAGAGTTCCTCTCTTCCGGCTCCAAAAGCCCTAGGGCGCGGCAGTATGCAAAGTCTCTTCAGAGATCCACTCTCAGGTCCCTTCGAAGGCTTTCCGAATGCAGTCTGTGCAGAGAACATCGTGGCCGGATGCATCACACGTAAGGCCCGCGTCAACGTCTCCCATGAGACCCGTGAGGCCAACGTTGTTAACGGTCAAACCGGCCACACCCGCCCTCTTCCTCAGCTCCAGGTTACCAGGGGTTCCCAACAACCCGTACGGCGTAACCGGAACGTTGAACGTCGACAGAGGCGAAGCGCGCGTCAACTACAGATGCAAGAAGCTGAAATAACTATCTGCTCAGCAGATACAGAACGCAAGGCCCATGCCCGAGTCTCTTCTGAGCTACGTCAGACGCGCGAAGTTCGCGTTTGGAGAACTAAACGCAAAGCTCCAAAGGCTTGCGTTTCCGAAGCTTCACTTCCCAAACGCGACGTTGAGCAGCGCGAGGTCCGTGCCTCTCCTCAGAAACACGAGACCCGCGTCTCCACAATCAAACGCGGGACTCAGCAGGTCCGCCTTTCTCAAGTGTCGCTAGCCAAATGCGACAATCAGAAACGCGAGATCCGCGTCTATTCTTAGCAGAGGCGTGAGACCCGCGTTTTAAAGTCAAAACGCGACGCCCGCGTCTGTTCTGCAAAGTGTAAGCTTTGCGTTTCTGAACCCTGCATTTCAGAGTTGCGACGCAAGGATGGCTCTCAAAAGCTGAAAAGCCCTCGAAAACCCGAGGCTAATCTCTTTGATCCCCTCCGACAGATTTAAAAGATTACTTGATAAAGAAAAGGAGTGCTAATCAGATCGCTTTATCCTGTTGCTGTGAACGGCTTATCACAGCAATGCTCTCTGAATGTGGCTGCAGCTCACATGCGAGCAAACGTCGGTATTCAGACGATTAACTTCAACCTCCCGATCAGCCAAAGGCATCGGTCCCACGGAAGGAGAACCTTCTCTGACACGGAATACCCCGAAGTCACTGCAAACATGGCACGTCCAAGCACTACGCTAAGCAAAAGTAGGGGAAAACAACCGGCAGTCAGCTCTGATGAGTCTGATACGGAACCAGAAGGAGTATATCGGCATACTCGCACTCGGACTGGTGCGATAGCCCTGATTGACTACATTGCCCTAGCCCGGGGCATTGAAGTAAGTGAATCACACTCTGCCATCACAGAATCACAGGCTCAAACTCTTCTGTAGAGAAGGAAGCCTTTGCGTATATGGCAAACACTCCTGAGGAGACGGCCAGGCTCCTGGAACAACAAACTCAAGTCCAGAAAGAACAATTCGATATGATTCGCGCCCAACAAGAATCTATCGATGCCCTCAAACAGATGCTTGCACGGTTACTCGAAGACAAGAAGAAGTCGAATGCCAAAACTTCTTCTAAAAGTCTAAAGGCAAGCGGAAAGAAGAGGAGAGTTCATCTTCTGTGCATATAGAAGAGGAGAAACAGTCTAACTCCGAGTCTAAGTCCTAATCTAAAGAGGGAGGCGATCCAGAGAACGGGGGTATTCATTCTAAAAGAATGAATCAATTAGAACAGCGCCTGGAAGCCCTTGCCAATCGGAAAGGCCTCCAAGAAGCAGGAGTAGTCCGGCCGTACCCGGTAGAATGGGATTTTGTCCCATATCCTCCCAAGTTCAAAGCTCCGACTCTACAGGCCTTTGACGGCAAAGGGTCACCGAACCAACACATCTAATACTTCAAGTCTCAAACGGGAATGTAGCAGATAACGATGCCATACTAGCACGTTTGTTCATCGGTACTCTGAAGGGACTCGCCTTCGAATGGTTCATGAAACTCCTCGAAGATTCCATCAAGAACTAGGGTAATTTGGAGAAGCTTTTCCTCACACGCTTCTTCGAAGACGATTCAAAGGTTACCATGCCAACTCTCTTAGCAACGAAGCAACGAAAAGGAGAGCCGGTTAAAGCATTTGTGGAGAGATTTCGGAATATGGCACTCCATGTCCTAGCAGTATGACCCAAGCCCCCTAGTGGAAACATGCCATCACAATTTGCAAACCTCACTCCTAACCCAGATAGAAGTTACTGAAAGCCGCACCTGAAAGCAATTGATCCAGTAAGGTGAACAGGCTGAAGAGACTGTCGCCAGAGTTAGGGCAGAAGAGAACAAGCCCAGACCTAAAAAGTCAACAAGACGCGCGCCAGAAGTATCCTTTCAATCAAAAAGAAAAGATACATTGGCGGCAGAGACGAAATCTCCCGTTAAACCCCAGCTAACCAGAGGGGGCAGTTCTCCAAGTCAGCCGCGCGCCAGCAGGCAGTACTTCTTCAAGGACGAGCACGTCAATTTGTTGTTCAAATTGCTCAACAAGAGCAACAGATTAAAGCTTCCTGAAGCTAGACGTCCTGAAGAGGTCGGCAAGATCGACAATCCCAACTACTGCCTGTATCATAGAATGGTGGGGCACCCCACTAAGAGTTGTTATATCTTCAAAGATATTCTTCAAGTTCTGATTGATGCGGAAGTGCTCAAGCTCTGTCCAGAACAGAAGAAAGTGACGGCTAACATGACATCATTTCTTCAGTTCAGAACCAGCCTCCAACTCTGGTCGAGTAGTTCTCATTCCAAAGGGAAACTAAGGATGATCAATACAGACCGCATCACCAGCAAGAGAAAGGTTTTGTACCTGTCCCTACACCTTAGGGAGAAATTATGTGGGTTCATCCCGACCTTGTAGAAGGCCAATAGTGGACTGTTGTTACCAACAGGATGTCCAAAGGCAAATCAAGAGCTTCGCCTTGCAATGTGGTGTGTGCCTCTTCCCGGAAAGCAGAAACTAATGTCCCCTCACTAACCGACTTAGAGGAGGAGACGATCGTCCTTGCCGCAGAGCTGAATACACCACTCGTGGTTGAAACTCATTCGGGACAGTCGTACTTAAAGAAATACGAGTTAGTGGCGAATCGGCCTGGACCTACGTCAGAGTCAACCAAGCCCTCCGCGAAGCAACCTGTGGAGAAACAGAAAGAGCTTCGGTATTCCAAGCTCTCCCGAAGGACAAAGTAGAAGGAACTTCAGCACCTTACCACTTTGATGTCTTGGCTCAACTGGCCAACGTCCCGGCCAGGATCACTCTTTACGAGCTCCTAAGATTGTCAAAGTCAACAAGAGAAGCTCTGAGAGAAGCTCTAACTAATGTTGAGGTCTTCATGACCTAGATCACGGCTGAGCCACAGGAGGAAAATAAGGAAGACTGTCTCCACGCCTCTCAAAATGCCCCCTGCATTACCTTCACGCCAGATGACATGCAGATCAAAGGAAACATGATAGGCCCTTGTATTTCACAGGGTATATTGGATCATCTAAAGTGAGCCACATTCAGGTAGATCCAGGGTCCGCATTGAGCATTATGCCTCGTCGGTCATGCAGCACTTAGGGATCCCCACCCACCGATTGAGCGGCACCCAAACTACCATCTATGGTTTCAACGCCAATGGTACGCGCCCAATGGGAAGATCAAACTCAAATGTCAGATTGGGGATCTGAGATCTAAAGTGACGTGTTATGTGATTGACGCTGACACTTCATACAATTTGCTGCTGGGACAACCGTGGATTCATCGTAACTCCATCGTCCCCTCCACTCTCCATCAAGTCATGAAGTATATTAACGGAGATGGAAAAGTTCGAACGTTGATCGTCAAAAGGCGTCCGTTTAAGGGGGTACAGAACTATTTCACAGACTTCCTCCTATACCAGGATTCTCTGGAGATGAACGAGAATCCACAGTCAGAGGAATCAGATCCGGTAATGAAGCTAACACTGAACCAGAGGCAGAAGAAGAGTGCATGTGGGAATTAAATTCACTTGTAACGAGCATTAATAGCTCGATGTTAATAACACCGCCGATAATGTAGGCGAGTGGCATATTAATGAAAAGTTGAATTTGGCTTATTTTTCTGTGTTTGCTTCTGATTCAGTGTCGTCTGACACTAGTACCGATGTAAATGATGACCCCTGGTCGGCAATAGGTGCTCTGACATCATTGCATGTACCGGTGAGGTCATCCCTCACGGCATATCAAGGCGTCAGTGATGCACAAGAATCATTATTCATGATCCCAGCAAGGCGCAAAGGCCAAAAACCAATTCTTTTCAGAAGAATCAAATCCGAATTAATGCCTCGCGAAGACTCAGAAAGCGAGAACAAATCCCCTCAATTCGCCCATTATGAGCCAAATGTACTCAGAATGATGGAGAACATGGGGTACAATTTAGCAAATGGTCCTGGCTTAAACTTTGGCAAAGGAAGGAGAACACTGCTTTGATCCTTCGTCCCAAAAGGGAAGACCCCTGATTATTATCATCAAACTCGCAGGGGTTGGACTATGTGTCAACCCCAATCTCGTCGGCCTCTGAGTCTGAAGGGTCATCATATCACTACCGCTCGTCAGGCACGTCATCGTGGGAGTCAGATGTCAGTGTCGGCAACGTCTTTAGAGAACTTTAAGTAAACATGGTTTTAACAAGCCGCCTGAAGATGGAAAGGAAGAAATGATCCAATCAGATACAGATCCTTAGATCAAACACCTAAACACTCTCTGGAATATTCCCTTAGAACAACATGAACCACCCACAGAGGATAAGGTCACCCAGATCAATCTGGGAGATGAGGCTAATCCTAAGCCCATCTTTATAAGCGAAAGCTTATCACCCTCTGAGAAGGAAGATCTAGTATCTCTCGTGCGAAAGTATATAGATGTTTTCGCTTGGAATTATGAGGATATGCCTGGGCTTGACCCTCAGGTGGCTATGCATCGCCTCAACATCAATCCGGATGCGAAACCAGCTAAACAACAGCAGCGACGGTTCCGTCCGAAAATAATGGAAGCAATCCAATCGAAGATCAAAAAGCTCATAGACTCCGGTTTCATCAGGGAGGAACGATGCCCTAATTGAGTAGCCAATATCATCCCCGTTACCAAGAAAATGGCAGGATCTAGGTTTGCATTGATTTTCGCGATCAAAATGAGGTCTGTCCTAAAGACGAATTCCCTCTTCCAATCACAGATGTCATGATCGACAACACGTGTGGTTTCGAACGGATGTCCTTCATGGATCTCAGGATACAATCAAATCAAGATGTACCCTGATGATGAAAAGCATACGTCTTTCAGGACGTTATTGGGGGTGTATTGTTATATTGTCATGCCCTTCGGATTAAAGAACGCGAAGGCAACATACCAGAGAGCTATGAATGCGATTTTCCACGAGCATATACGCAAAATAGTGGAATGTTACGTTGACGACATTACAGTGAAAAGGCGTGCCAAAGGCGATCTCATAGCAGATCTAAAGACGGTATTCGACATCATACAGGCGCATCAGCTGAAGATGAATCCCACTAATCCTTCCTGGGGGTAGCCGGTGGTAAATTCCTAGGATTTATTGTGACATCCAAAGGAATCCACCTCGATCCAGAGAAAGTCTGCACTGTCCAAGAGATGCAACCTCCAAGGAATCTCAGAGAACTTAGAGGATTGCAAGAGCAACTAGCGTACATCTAGAGGTTTATCTCAAATTTCTTGGGAAGATGCCAACCCTTCATCAAATTAATGAAGAAGGGTGTCTCATTCATTTGGGACGATGCTTGCCAACAAGCATTCGAGGAATCAAGCGGTACCTCACACA
This sequence comes from Agave tequilana, assembly GCA_038442645.1. NCBI lineage: Eukaryota > Viridiplantae > Streptophyta > Magnoliopsida > Asparagales > Asparagaceae > Agave > Agave tequilana. Next base: position 11,749 of record JAVJIF010012623.1, read on the forward strand.
GCCACCTGTCATTACAGCTCCGATGTCAGGGAATCCTTTCCTGATATATGTTCGAGCGATGGATCATTCCTTAGGAGCTTTGCTAGCCCAGAATAATAATCAGGGACACGAGCAGGCAATATCAGTACAACCCAATTAAAAAGAAATGTTTGGCGTTGGTGTTCGCCGTACAGAAAATGTGACACTACTTGGTGGGCCAAGCTATACATATCATATCAAAAGTCAATCCTTTAAGATTGCTTATGACAAAGCCATCATCACTGAATGGTCGATTGGCAAAATGGGTCATCTTGTTTTCCCAATACGAGATGAGATTCATGCCACAAAAGGCTGTGAAGGGACTAGCGGTGGCAGATTTTCTGTCTGAGCATCCAGACCCAAAGGCAACCAAACTGTATAAAGATCTCCCAGATGAGATCGCTGAAGTTTGCTTGACTCAGGCATCTTTCAAAGAACAAGTCTGGCAACTTTTCTTTGACAACGTGTCGAGAACGGGCCCGCGAGGAAATATCGTAGCAGGAGTGGGGGTAGTACTTGTCTCCTCACAGAACTACGTAATCCCCCGTGCATTTTCATTGACCGAGCCATGTTCTAATAATATAGCAGAATACAATGCTCTCTTAATCGGAATGCAAATCGCCGATGAGATTGGCGTTAAAAATCTTGAAGCATACGGTGACTCTAAGCTCATCGTTAACCAAGTTCACAGGGAGTACGAAGTCAAACATGAAGATTTAGTACCCTATTATAACGCAACTATCTACATGACATAGAGGTTCAGAAACTTTTAAATCGATCATGTACCTCGCCGACAAAACGCGCACGCAGATGCACTGGCGTCTCTCGCTGCTTGATTGGCTCTTCCAGCAGGAGTAGTAGAGAAAATACTAGTCTACGCCATGATCTGTATTGCCCAAGATTCACTTTTGATGACAACCAAAAGCCGACAGGAGACCGTCAAGTCAAAGAAGCCCTAGAGACTTCAACAACTCCAGAACTTCAGGATTGGCGATTCCTGTGCATCGACTATGTATTGTACGGCATCTTTCCTGATGACCCCAAAGAGGCAGCTGCCATTAGAAGGAAAGCCCCTAAATTCTACTATAATGCGATCACGCGGACACTGTACCGCCGATCGCATGATGGGATCCTCCTCCGCTGCCTATCACAAAAGGAGGCACAAAAAGTACTCAAAGAAGCGTATGACGGCATGTGTGAAGCTCATCAGCCTGGTCAGAAGCTTGGAGATCGACTCCGAAAACTAGGGTATTATTGGCCAAAGATGATCCCTGGCGCCAACACTTACGCCTAACGATGTCACGCCTGTCAGGTCCATGAGTGTAGGCTGTCTAAAATCACTAAAGACAAGTCATCAAAAAGCAGAGTCCAAACTCCAGACGCAGGGCTAATCATAGCCAGCACTACAGCACAAAGACGCAAGAGTCAAAACCCGCGTCTCAGTATCACTGCAGCGTAAAGACGCGAGAGTCAAAACCCACGTCTCAGCACCACTGTAGCATCAAGGCGCGAGGATCGAAACCCGCGTCTCAGCATCACTGCAGCGTCAAGACGCGAGGGTCGAAACCCGCATCTCAGCATCACTGCAGCGTCAAGATGCGAGGGTCGAAACCCGCGTCTCAGCTTTACTGCAGCACCAAGACGCGAGGGTCGAAACCCGCGTCTCAGTTATAACTGCCCTCGTTATGGGGCCAATCACTGCCCACATAATGAGGAAGTTAACACCCATTATGGAGCGTTTTTAGGGGGCACGTTCACCCTTGAAACCTCTATAAATAACCCCGTTGCTATGGGTCGGTCGGTCAATCAGATAATTCGGGGAGAAAAATTTTGTGAGCTTTCACAGAAAAGGAAAGAGAGTTCAAGTCTTCAAGCAACTTGCTACGTACAAGTCAATCTTTGCCTACAATCTCTTTGAGATTCCTAGTCGACAGGAGCTGTGTTACTCCGTCTGTCATCCAAAGAGAAGATTCCCAAGAGGTCCTGACGTTCACACTGGTCAAGGGAAAACAAGATTCACTTTCCACCGCCACATCAAGAACCCAGCATTAAACAAAGGGGAGATTCAAGTCTAAACATCTCCCCTCTCTTGTAGTCGGAGTGTTAATCCGCTGTAATCTTTCATTTGATTCAAGAAAATTTCACAAGGAAGCATCTCCCACCGAACAAGAGATGGCGACTCCGCTGGGGACTTCTTTCTCTACTGACGAGCAAGTGGTGGCGCAAGGTGACGTCATCTACATAGGGAAAACGGTCGAATCACTTGTCGTGGAATTTGACCGGGCAAAGTATGAAGAGTTCCTCTCTTCCGGCTCCAAGAGCCCTAAGGCCCGGGCCTACCGCAGAGTCTCTTCGGGACTTGCTCTCAAGTCCGCTCTGAGATCCTCTTAGACGCGACTGATGAGAAGGATGTCGTGGCTAATCACATCATGCGTAACGCCCGCGTCAACGTCTCTCAGGAGACCCGCGTGATTAACGTTCCTGATGTCCAGCCAGTCCATCCCCTTCCTCAGCGCCAGGTTGCCGGGGGTTCCCTTCAACCCCTACAACGTAACCGGAACGCTGAACGGCGACAGAGACGGCGTGCGCGTCAACTACAAGTTTGAACTGTTTGTCCAACAGAGGTAGGACGTGAAGTTCAGACCAGCGTCTCTTCTGAACCATTTCAGACACATGAAGTCCGCGTTTGGCAATCTAAACGTGAGAATCACCAGGCTCGCGTTTCTGAAGCACCGCTTCCCAAACGCCACGAGCAGCAACGCGAGGTCCGTGCTCCTCATCCAAGACACGAAACCCGCGCCTTTACCTATATACGCGAGACCCAGAAGGCCCGCGTTTCCCAAGCAACTCTACCAGATGCGACAATCAGCAACGCGAGAGCCACACCTCTTCAGCAGAAGCGCATGACTCGCGTTTCGGAGCCACAACGCGAGAGCCGCGTCTTTTCTCAGCAGAGGCGCAAGGCCCGCGTTTCAGAGCCACAACGCGAGAGCTGCGTTCATTTCTCAGGACATGAGCTTCGCGCCTCAGAACCTTGCGTCTCAGCTTTGCGAAGCAATGATAATTCTCGCAAGTTGAAAAGCCATCGACCATCTGAGGCTAATCTCTTCGATCCCCCTCCCATGGATCTAAGAGATTATTTGACAAAGAAGAGGAGTGCTAGTCTGATCACTCCATCGTGCTGCTGTAAACGGCTTATCACAATGCTCTCTGAGTGCCGTTGCAGTTCACGTGCAAGCCGACAGTCTATATTCAGACAGTCGACTTTAACTTCCCGATCAACCAAAAGGTATCGCTCCCACAGGAGGACTTTCTCTGACCAGAGTACTCTGAAATCACTGCAAATATGACGAGCAGAAGTAAGAAAAAACAACCAGTGGTCAGCTCCGATGAGTCTGACACAGAGCCGGAAGGAGTGTACCGACATACTCGCACTCGGACTGGGGTAATTTTCCCAATCAATTACAGTGCCTTGGCTCGGGGCATTGAAGTAAATGACTCGCATTCTGCTATTGCAGAGTCACAGGCTTCGAACTCTTCCATAGAGAAGGAGGCCTTTATATACATGACAAATACTCCTGAGGAGACAGCCAGGCGCTTGGAGCGGCAAGCCCAGGTCCAGAAGGAACAATTCGAGATAATTTGTGCTCAACAAGAATCTATCGATTCCCTCAAGCAGATGCTGGCACAATTGCTTGAAGACAAGAGGAAGTCAACCGACAAAGCTTCCTCTAAAAAGTCTAAAGGCAAACGAAAAGAGGGAGAAAGCTCATCTTCTGTACATATTGAGGAGAAAGAGCAACCTACTTCTGGTTCGTCTAAATCCTCGTCGCAGGGAAAAGACGACCAAGACCAGGGAAGGGTTCATTCTAAAAGAATGAATCAATTAGAGCAACGTCTTGAGGCCCTTACTAACCGGAAAGGCCTGCAAGAAGCAGGAGTGGTCCAGTCATATCGGCCGAGTGGGACCTTGATCCATACCCTCCCAAATTCAAAGCTCCGACCCTCCAAGCATTCGACGGCAAAAGGGTCACCGAACCAACATATCTACTATTTTAAGTCTCAAACAGGAATGTGGTAGATAACGATGCCATCCTGGCACGTTTATTCATCGGCACCCTAAAAGAGCTTGCCTTTGAATGGTTCATGAAGCTCCCAGAATGCTCCATTAAGAATTGGGGCGATTTGGAGAAGCTCTTTCTGACACGCTTCTTTGGAGACGACTCAGAGGTCACGATGCCTACTCTTTTGGCTACAAAGCAGCGAAAAGGGAGTCCGTCAAATCATTTTGTAGGCTGTCTAAAAATGACTAACAGACCAGCCATTAAGGAAGCAGAGTCTCAAGCTCTAGACGCGAGAAATCGATGCTCGCGTCTCAGCATTAAGACGCGTTGGCTCTACACCCGCGTCTCAACGTTCAGACGCGTCGGCCCGAAGCCTGCGTCTCAGCATCAAGACGCGTCGGCCCGAAGCCCGCGTCTCAGCATCAAGGCGCATCGGCCCGACGCCCGCGCCTCAGCATCCAGACGTGAAGGCCCGAAGCCCGCGTCTCAAGGCGCGTTTGGCTCGACGCCCGCGTCTCAAACTCCAAGGCGCGTTTGGCCCAACGCCCGCGTCTCAGTTGCAACTGCCCTGAATGCGGGGCCAGTCACCGCGCATGTAGCGGGTAGTGGCCCCTCATTCGGGAGCGTTTTCAGGAGGCACCTTCACCCCCTGAGATCCCTATAAATAGCCTTGTTTGCTATGAAGAGAGGATCGGAGTTTTTGGAGAAGGGAGAGAACTTTGAGAAGATCGAATCCAGGCAGGAGGATCATCAAGAGAGAAGCACGACTCTTCAGCGAGCTTACTGAGTACTAGCCGCTCTTCGCCTACCTCCTCTTTGAGAGTTTTGGTAGACGGAGCTGAGTTACTCTTTCTACCGACCGAAGAGAAGACCCCCGACGGTCTAGGACGGTCATCTGGTCAACGGAGAACAAGATTCACTCTCCATCGCCACACGAAGAACCCAGCCTTAAACAAAGGGAAGATTCAGACATCCTCCCTCCCTTGTAACTGGAAAAGAGGGAAGAGTAGTTCTTTTGGTTGTAATCGTTTCGCTTGAATCAAGGAAATCTTTTACAGCTAAAACCACTTTCTCCGACCACCAACTTTCCGGCCCCCTACAAGAGATGGCGACTCCGCTGGGGAATCTCTTCGTTACTGACGAGCGCACCGTGGTGCAAGATGACGTTCTCCGTAAGGGGAAAATGGTCGAATCCCTCGTCGTCGAGTTCGACCAGGCGAAGTATGAAGAGTTCCTCTCTTCTGGCTCCAAGAGCCCAAAGACCCGCGTCTGCCGCAGGGTCTCAAGTGGACAGCCCCCTGAAGCCCAATCTGAGGCTCTGTCGGGTGCTCCTGCTGCCCACTGTGCCAAGTTTGGTTCACGCGCCGACGCCTCCCAGAAGGCCCGCGTAACCTCAGACTCCTCTGCTGCGATCAACCGCGCCGCGCAGAACACACGCGCCAACGCCTCTCTGAAGGCCCGCGTGGTCCCCGGCACATCTACTGGTGCGATCGACCATGTCGCACAGAACGCCCGCGTCAGCGTCTCTCAGGAGACCCGCGTGGCAAACACCCCTGGTTCTACAAACCAGGAAGTTGTTGGCTTCTCTCTTCCTCCACGGCGCAATCGGAATGCCGAGCGTCGACAGAGAAGACGCGCGCGTCAACACTCGGTCGGAACCGTTGGTTTTCTGACTGGGGTTGAACGCAGCGTACGATCCGATGCCTTGCCCGCACCTCGGCCAGTGCGAGAGGTCCGCGTTTGGCGACCCAAACGCGAGACTCCCCAAGTTGAGCCTTCTGGAGACCAACTTGCCAAACGCCAAAGCGAAGCTTCTGCGTCTCGTCAAACGCAGGAAGCACGCGCCCATAGGCGTGGGGCCCAGCAGCCCACTCTCTCCCAAGTCTCTCTGCTCCAACGCAGCAGACAGCAACGCGAAAGTCGCGTCTCATATCAACAGAGACGCCAGACGCGCGTGACGCAGCCGCGACGCGACAGCTGCGTCCAGACAGCACAGCGCATGACTTCCTCCCGTCTTCCACGTCGCGAGGCTAGTCTATTTAATCCCTCTCCCACGGATTTGAGAGATTATTTGACAAGGAAAAGGAGTGCCAATCAGGCCACTTCTCCATGCTGCTGTCAACAGCTCATCCAGATGCTTACTGGATGCCATTGCGAGTCAGCGTGCACCAGTCGTCTTTAATTAGACAGCTGACCCTGATTCCCCCGTCAGCCAAGAGAAGACGCTCCCACAGGAGGAGAACCTTCTCTGACATCGAGTACCCGGAGCTCACTGCAAATATGACAAGCAGGAGTAAGGGAAACAAATTGCAGTCAGCCCAGATGACTCCGAGTCTGACTCTGTACCGGAAGGAGTGTATCAACACACTCGCACCCGGACGGGGGCCATTCCCCCAATTGACTATAATGCCTTAGCCCGCGGCATTAGAATGGGTGGTTCTCACTCCGCTATAGTGGAGTCGCAGGCTTCAAACTCTTCCGTCGAGAAGGAGGCTTCCGCCTACATGGCCGATACTCCTGAGGAGACGACCAGGCGTTTAGAGCAGACGCAGAAGCACCAGATGGATATAATCGCCTCTCAACAGAGATCCATTGACTCCCTCAAGCATATGCTTGAGAAATTGCTTGAAGAAAGAGCGAGATCTCCTCCTAGACGACCGAAGGGGAAAGGGAGAAAGGGAGGAAGCCCACCCTCCGAATCTTCTGACGAGACACGACGATCTACCTCGGATGTGTCCAAGCCCTCGTCGCAGGCAAGAAGCGACCAGACCCCGGGAAAGGCTCATGCTAAAAGAATGAGTCAACTGGAGCAGCGCCTCGAGGCCCTTACCAACCGTAAAGGCCTCCAAGAAGCTGGAGTAGTCCGGCTCTATCCGGCCGAGTGGGACTTAGTCCCGTACCCTCCTAAGTTCAAGGCTCCAACTCTCCAAGCATTCGACGGGAAGGGGTCACCCAACCAGCACATCTACTACTTCAAATCCCAGACCGGGAACGTGGTAGATAATGACGCCATCTTGGCGCGACTGTTCATCGGCACCCTGAAAGGGTTGGCCTTTGAATGGTTCATGAAGCTCCCCGAAGGTTCCATCAAGAACTGGGGCGACTTGGAGAAGCTGTTTCTAACACGCTTCTTCGAAGATGATTCGGAGGTCACAATGCCTACCCTTTTAGCTACAAAACAGCGAAAGGGAGAGTCCGTCAAGTCTTTCGTAGAAAGATTTCGGAACATGGCACTCCGATGTCCAAGCGGCATGACCCAGGCCACCCTGGTGGAAACATGTCGCCATAATCTCCAAACCTCACTCCTTGCTCAAATAGGAGTTGCTGAAAGCCGCACCTGGAAACAATTAGTCCAGCAAGGTGAACAGGCTGAGGAGATTGTCGCCCGCGTCAGAGCGGAAGAAGGCAAGCCCAGGCCAGAGAGGTCGACAAGGCGTGCACCAGACACATCCCTCCAGACGAAGCGGAAGGATAATTTGGCGACGGAGACCAAATCTCCCACCAAGCCTCAAACAGGCAGGGCAAGTGGCTCTTCAAGCCAGTCGCGCCCCAACAAGCAGTATTCCTTCAAGGAGGAACACGTCGATTCGCTCTTCAAGCTACTCAACAAGAGCAATCGACTGAAGCTCCCTGAAATTAGGCGCCCGGAGGAAGTCGGCAAGACCGACAATCCCACCTACTGCTTATACCACAGGATGCTCGGTCATCCTACCAAAAGCTGCTACGTCTTTAAGGACATCCTTCAAGCTCTGATTGACGCGGAGGTATTAAAACTCCGACCAGAGCAGAAGAAGATGACGGCCAACATGACGTCGATTCTCCAGTTTGGGACACGACCCCCGACACCCGTGGGGGTGATCTCTGTCCCGAAAGGTGAACTGAGGGTGGTCAACACAGACCCTCATCAGCAGCAGGAGAAAGGCTTGGTACCCGTCCCTACACCTCGAGGGGAAATCATGTGGGTCCACCCTGACCTCGTCGACGAGCAACAATGGACGACTGTGACCAACAGGAAGTCCAAAGGCAAAGGGAAGGCTTCATCTTGCCATGTGATATGCGCCTCCTCTCGAGAAGCAGACACTGATGTTCCCTCGCTGACTGACTCAGAAGAGGAAACAACAGTCCTGGCCGCAGAGCCCAGCCAACCTACGGCGGGGACCCGTTCAGGACAGGCATACTTGAAGCAGTACGGCGAGACAGCAGCGGCTTCTCCGCAACCAGCCGTTGAACCAGCCAAGCCCTCCTCTAAACAGCCTGGGGAGAAACAGAAAGAAACTCGGTTTTCTCGAGTTCTTGCGAAAGGTGTAACGGAAGGATCCTCGACACCTTACCGCTTCGACGTCTTGGCTCAACTAGCCAACATCCCGGCACGCATTACCTTGTATGAGCTCCTGAGGCTATCAAAGTCAACCAGAGAGGCTCTACAAGAAGCTTTGGCCAATGCTGAGGTCTTCATGACCCGTGTGCCAAGGGAGGAAGATGTAGAGGATTGCCTCCACGCCTCCCCAAATGCTCCCTGCATCACCTTCACAACAGATGACATGCAGGTTAAAGGGAAGCATGACCGACCCCTATACTTCACAGGGTATATTGGGTCATCCGAGGTGAACCGCATCCAGGTAGACCCAGGGTCCGCGCTGAGCATCATACCTCGCCGGGTTATGCAGTTTCTAGGCATTCCTACCCATCGTCTGAGCCCTACCCAGACGACTATTTACGGGTTCAATGCCAACAGCTCCCGCCCAATGGGGAAGATCAAGCTCAAATGCCAGATCGGGAGCCTCAAGTCAGAAGTGACGTGTTACGTCATTGACGCGGACACTTCCTACAACCTGTTGCTGGGACGACCATGGATTCACCGCAATTCCATCGTTCCCTCTACTCTCCACCAAGTCATGAAATACATTGACGAGAGTGGACAGGTCCGAACGTTGATTGCCGAAAGGCATCCGTTTAAAGGGGTTGAAAATTATTTCACGGACTCCCTCTTATATCAGGATCCGGAGGAGACTAATGAAACCCCACAACCAGAGGAGCCAGACTCTGGTAATGAAGCTGACATTGAGCCTGAGAAAGAAGAGTGCCTGTGGGAGTTGGAGCCCATTGTAAAGAGCACTAATAAGCTCGATGTTGATACCACCGACGATGCGGGTGGTTGGTACATTAATGAAGATTTAGACTTTGCGTATTTTCCTGTGTATGTTTCCGATTCAATACCGTCGGATACCACTACCGACGTGGACGATGACCTCTGGTCGGCAATAGATGCTTTGACATCTTTGCATGTACCGGTGAAATCATCCTTCGGGACATACCAAGATAATGGTGACGCGCAAGAGTCTGTATTCAGGTTCCAGCCAGACGAAAAGGCCAAAGACCAATACTTTTTGGGCGAATCGCATCTGAACCAATGCCCCACGAAGAATCGGAAGGTGAGGATGAATCCCCTCAGTTCGATCATTATGAACCGAGAACGCTCAAGATGATGAAGCGCATGGGGTATGATCTAACCAACAGGCCAGGATTGAACTTCGGAAAAGGAAGAAGAACACTGCTTCGATCCTTTGTACCGAAGGGAAAACCCCTGATTACTATCATCAGACGCGCCGGGGGTTGGGCTATATATCAACTCCAGTGCCATCAGCCTCTGATTCGGAGAGACTGTCAAGTCATGACTGCTCATCAGACACGTCGTCATGGGAATCAGATGTCAGTGTCGGCAACATCTTCAAAGGGCTTTCAGTAAACATGGTTTCGACAAGCCATCTGGAGGATGAAGATGAAGAAATGATCCAATCCGATACAAATCCTTGGATCAAACATTTGAATGCTCTTTGGGACATCCACTTTGAACAGCGTGAGCCACCCACAGAAGACAAGGTTGTTCAAGTCAACCTAGGAGATGAAGACAATCCTAAACCCATCTTCATAAGTGACGGCCTGTCGCCTCCAGAGAAGAAGGATTTAATATCTCTTGTACAAGAGTATATAGATGTCTTCGCCTGGAATTATGAGGACATGCCTGGACTTGATCCTCAAGTGGCTATGCATCGCCTCAACATCAATCCGGACATGAAGCCTGTTAAACAACAGCAGCGACGGTTCCGTCCAGAGATAATGGAGGCAATCCAATCAGAAGTCAGGAAGCTTATTGACTCCGGCTTTATCAGGGAGGAACAGCATCCCGACTGGGTAGCCAACATCGTCCCCGTCGCCAAGAAGAACGGGAAGATCCGGATCTGCATCGACTTCCGTGATCTAAACGAGGCCTGCCCCAAAGACGAATTCCCATTGCCAATCACAGATGTCATGATTGACAATACTTGTGGATTCGAGCGAATGTCCTTTATGGACGGGTTCTCAGGATATAATCAAATCAAGATGTATCCCGATGACGAAAAGCACACCTCCTTCAGGACACCTCTAGGGGTATATTGCTACACCGTCATGCCCTTCGGTTTGAAAAATGCGGGGGCAACCTACCAAAGGGCCATGAATGCCATTTTCCATCGGCAGATACGCAAAACGGTGGAATGTTATGTCGACGACATCGCGGTGAAAAGCCGCACTAAAGGTGATCACATAGCAGACCTGAGGGTGGTCTTCGACATCATGCGGGCTCATCAATTGAAGATGAACCCCACCAAGTCCTTCCTGGGGGTAGCCAGTGGCAAATTCCTAGGGTTTGTTGTGACTTCCACAGGAATCCATTTGGATCCGGAGAAAGTCCGTGCTATCCAAGAGATGCAACCCCCCAGAAGCCTCAAGGAGCTCAGAGGATTACAAGGACGATTGGCATACATCCGCAGATTCATTTCAAATCTCTCCGGGAGATGCCAACCCTTCGCTAAGCTGATGAAGAAGGGCGTTTCGTTCATTTGGGACGACGCTTGCCAGCAAGCATTTGAGGAGATCAAGCACTACCTCACCCAACCACCAGTCCTGGCAGCTCCGGTATCCGGAAAGCCTTTCCTGGTGTACGTCCGATCAATGGATCATTCTTTGGGAGCTCTACTAGCTCAGAATGATGACCAGGGGCGAGAACAAGCAATCTACTACCTAAGTAGAACGATGATCGGAGCCGAACATCGGTATAACCCGATCGAGAAGGAATGTTTGGCACTGGTGTTCGCTATTCAGAAAATGCGACACTATCTGGTGGGCCAAACCATAAATGTCATATCCAAAGTCAACCCCCTGAGGTTACTTATGACAAAGCCTTCTTCACTAAATGGCCGGCTGGCAAAATGGGCCATATTGCTATCACAATATGAGATGCATTTTCTGCCACAAAAAGCCATTAAAGGACAAGCGGTGGCGGACTTCCTAGCTGAACACCCAGATCCCAGGGCAGCCAAACTCTACGAGGATCTCCCAGATGAGGTCGCCGAAGTCTGCCTAGCTCAGACGTCGTTCGAAAGTCAAGTATGGCAACTTTTCTTCGACGGTGCATCAAGGGCAAGCTCGGAGGGACACACAGTAGCGGGGGTAGGAGTGGTACTCGTCTCCCCACAAAATTACGTGATTCCCCGAGCTATCTCGTTAACCGAGCCATGTTCCAACAATATGGCGGAATACAACGCTCTTTTGATTGGGATGCAATTCGCCGATGAGATTGGCGTTAAAAATCTCGAGGCATACGGTGATTCTAAACTCATCGTCAGCCAAGTTCGCGGAGAGTATGAGGTCAGGCATGAAGATCTAGTACCCTACTACAACGCGACAATCCACATGGCCGAGAGGTTTTCAAACTTCTACATCGACCATGTACCGCGCAAGCAAAATGCGCATGCAGATGCACTTGCATCCCTTGCTGCCTCCTTAGCTCTTCCAGCTGGAGCAATGGAGAAGGTATTCGTCTATAGCCACGACCTATACTGCCCAAAAAGTCCCCTCGGAGACTACCAGAGGTCAACGGGAGATCGTCGCGGTAAGGAAACACTTGAAGTGTCGACCGATCCAGAGCTTAAAGACTGGCGATTCCCCTATATTGATTTTGTCTTATACGGCATCTTGCCCGAAGACACCAGGGAGGCGGCTGCCATCCGAAGGAAAGCCTCCAAATTCTACTACAATGCGATTTCGCGAACATTGTATCGTAGATCGCATGATGGGATCCTGCTCCGGTGCCTCTCATCAAAAGAAGCCCACGAAGTGTTGAAAGAAGCCCACGATGGTACGTGTGGAGCTCATCAACCTGGCCCGAAGCTGGCAAACCGACTCCAAAGATTGGGTTACTACTGGCCCAAGATGGTTGCCGATGCTGTTGCCTATGCCAAAAGATGTCACGCCTGTCAAATACATGGCGATTTCATCCATCAAGCACCAGGATACCTCCACTCTACGACCTCTACCTGGCCGTTCGAAATGTGGGGGATGGACGTGGTTGGTCCTATCAGCCCACCATCATCAAAGGGACATCGGTTCATCCTAGCGATAACCGATTACTTCTCAAAGTGGGCCGAAGCTATCCCTTTGAAAGAGGTGAAATCTTCTAACGTGATCAAGTTCGTGAAACATCACGTTATTTACCGCTTCGGTGTGCCTCGGCGGATTGTCCATGACAATGGACCCCAGTTCATCAGCCAGGCTTTTCAGAGATTCTGCGCCAAGTTCAGAATCCAGAGTGTGTCATCAACGGCATACTATCCGCCCGCTAACGGCCTCGCAGAAGCTTTCAATAAGACTATTGGCAAGCTTCTCAAGAAATTCGTCTCGAAAAGTCAACGAGACTGGGACGATAAGTTGGGCGAATGCTTATGGGCCTATCGCACGACTGTGCGAACCCCAACTAAAGCCACGCCATTTTCCTTGGTGTACGGATGCGAAGCCGTCCTTCCACTGGAAATCCAAATTCCATCTCTTCGCGTCGCCTTGACAGCGGAAATGACAACAGAGGAGAAGCATCGACAGCGACTCCAAGAATTGGAAGCCTTGGACGACAAGCGTCTGCAGGCCCAACAACAAATCGAGCTTTACCAAGCTCGTATCACCAGAGCCTTCAACAAGAAAGTCAAATCGCGAACTTTCAGGAAAGGCGACCTCGTCTTAGCCGTCCGAAGACCCATGGTCATGACACACAAGACGAAAGGAAAATTCCAACCCAAATGGGAAGGACCATTTGTGGTAGAGTCAGTCTACTCAAATGGATCGTATCGCCTCATAACCTCAAATGGCGATACACTCATGATGCCAATCAATGGCAAATTCCTGAAGAAATACTATCCCTAGATGGCATTCTTCCACCGATCAAGTTAAAAATACACCTCTGATCAAACATCCGACGCCCTTGACGGCTAAGGATAGGGGAAAATGTTGGCTTTTAAGTCCAACATAAGTCTTCGACAACTCATCATGCTGAGGGGAATAGCATGGCTAGCCCAACTCAAACGGTAGTTGGTAAAGGCATGACAAACCCGTTGACAGCTGAGGATTTGCTAAAAATCCTAAGGGACACGTTCCCATTTGATCCGACGCCTCCGACGGCTAAGGATAGAAGAAAATGTTGGCTTTTAAGTCCAACACAAGTCTTCGACAACTCATCATGCTGAGGGGAATAGCATGGCTAGCCCAACTCAAACGGTAGTTGGTAAAGGCATGACAAACCCGTTGATAGCTGGGGGTTTGCTAAAAATCCCAAGTGGACTTGATTCCACTCTTCCCTCCAAAAATCCCTTACCAATTCTCATCCATAGAATGGTAGGACCACAAAATGCAATCATTACCATGTTAACACTATACCTCTGGTAATGAATACTCTTTGTCGAGTACAAACCTGGCTTGTTAACTCTGCATAGAGTAACAAACTCTCAAATTTGCCAAGTTAACACTATACCTCTGGCACCTCAAATTCCACTTGTCAATTCTCATCAATAGAATGACAGGTCCTCAAATTGCTCCTATCGCAAGCAAATTCTTGTCAAGTTAATATCACACCTCTGACAAAACTACTGTTTAAAGTTAATATTACACCTCTAAGCAGTACATCGAGTGCCTGTCAAGTTAATATCACACCTCTGATAGTCACCTTTCTTCAGACTTCCATATCGAAGCTGAAATGGACGATGCCAAGTTAACACTACACTTCCAGCATCCGAGTCATTGCTAAGTTCAACAATACACCTATGGCTATGACCTTTCCTCGACTTCCTTGTCCAAGCCGAGATGAACGATGCCAAGTTAACACTACACTTCTAGCATCCGAGTCGTTGCTAAGTTCAACAATACACCTATGGCTATGACCTTTCCTGGACTTCTTTAAGCCGAGACGACTAATGCCAAGTTCAACATTACACCTCTAGCATTACTATCACTGTTAAGTAAACATCACACCTATGACAGTGACACCCTCAGTTTTCCCAAATAAAACTGAGATGCTGATGAGTTAGGTTAATATCACACCTCTAACTCACATCCTTGTCAAGTTAACATTACACTTCTGACAAGACTACTTCTAAACCGTTAAGTTAATATCACACCTCTAGCGGTAAAAATCCTACTAGATTCCCCACGAGTCTAGTTTCATTTGATATTCTCCCCAACCGAGTATCAAATTCATTTGGGAGGCATTGTTGGTTAACATTACACCGATAAACAATGCTTCTATCAAAATCCCCAGCTGATCTTAAATCAAGTTAATCCCAAATCCTTGATAAAAGTTCACTTTCTCTGGGGTACGCACTCCACCTGTCACTTTCTTTTATAAAGTGGCAGGTCCACCAAAATCATTCTTTTGCTTCTAAAACAAAACGTTCAAGACAACAGAAAGAGGCAAAAAGAAAAGTGTCACTTTTATTCATATCCAAACACATGAAAGTGATACAAAACGCTCTCTTATACAATAAGATTGAGTGTTACAATTAAGGAGTACAAAGAAGTCCCTCTCTCTCTCTGAGGCCGTACTCACTCCTTGAAACTGCATCTGATCCCAGGTGCACAATTGGAACCGGTTGCACTTTGATGCATGACGCCAACTTCGAAAGCGCCCTAGCTGACCAAGCCGAGAGCAATGGTGTTCTTGAGGTCCGGTGGCAACAGAAGGTCCTGCAACCCTTCGTTCAGGCGCGCCTCTTTCCCTAGTAGACCATCCAACAAACATGGAGTCACTCTTGGGGTGAGAGCAGAAGTTTCGGAGTCATCACAAAGGATGCCACCCTCCACTCAGTCCAGCGGCAGCAGAGAGTCCTGCATTCATCACCATCCCTTTCCCCAGCAGGCCATCCAACGGAATGTCCTCGATGTCACTTCTGGAGTTGGGAGAGGAAGAGGATCTTCTCCGCCACCGTAACCGCCGGACCACCCTCGCCGATACTCGGCCTATCCATCTCTTGCACCAGATCTGAAGAGACCTTGGCGAGGGTTGGGTCCTCGTCAGAGATATAATTTAATCTCTCACAAACGACGAGGACCATAATTTAATCTCTCACAAACGAACGTGGAGCAAGTTCGCCAGCCGGTATATTCTTTCTGGGGCCCAGCAAACCTGAAAAAGGACAAGCAAGCCTACCTGCAAAGAATAAGCAAGAGAGTCAGAAAATCTGGAACTCAGTACATTTTCTATAAAGGAAACTGAGTAACAGAACGCGGCAGCCATTCAAGACTTCAGACGCGGGAATGACCCGCACAGTCAAACAGACGCAAGTCAAACTGCGCCACGCATAGGATTCAAACGCGGCCTCAGTTTGTACCCGCGCCTAATGCACCAGACGCGAGGAATTTCAGAACGCCAAAAATTGCCATCTCTCTGTTGGGTGAACAGGAGTTGCAAGATTCAGGTCTGAAACGCGCCAAGGCAGTAAAACGCAATGGGCAAAGCCAGCGTCAAGCGCCTGCATTCAGAGAAGTCAAGTCACTGGCACAAATTCCAGAGGAGGAATGCACCGGGACTTCATTCAGATCATCATATCGAAGTTCAGGCTATACACATCATCGGGGGACATACCAGCAGAGACCTCTGGCCAGAGTAGGCCTCTCTGCACCCAAACGCAGGCGTCCAAGATGATCCGAGAGGGGGTTCTTCTTGAAGAGACCAAACCGAAGCGTGAGAGCTCTGGGTCATCTTCATCCTCGGAATTACCTTCGTCCATGCAGACGGAGTCCCTATCAAGAAACTCTTTTCTGAAGAAGGTGAGACTTCTCAGAGCAATCCACCAAAGAGAAATAATCCAAGCTTGGATTATAGAAGGGGAGCGCACCCTATTTATAGGCAGGCCCTAATAACTGCCATTAATGGGGCGTTAATTGGAACCGTCACGCACGATTGTCAAAGCCCAGTGGAGGATTGACGCGTGGAACGACGCTTTGGGAACCATCACGCACGATTGTCAAAGCCCAGTGGAGGATTGACGCGTGGAACGCCGCTTTGGAAACCATCGCAAGCATCGATTTTCAACCGCCCGCGTCGGTTTTGCCTTTAAGGGCAGTAACTCCTGAGTCCAATGAGGAGTTGACGCGTGGATACCTGCTTTGGGAATCAACGGATGACTCGGAATCCCAATCGACAGAAGAGACCTGACGAGCAAAGATCTCCTAAAATCTTGAGTCAGATCACATTAGACGCAGGTGGGAAAGCCGCGTCCCTTCAGCAGACAAGGCTGCATCTCTTGCGTCTGCCCGATCCGCGCAAGACAGATTTGCGTTATTCAGAGCTGCGTCTCACCTTGTGATTGACGCTGCGTCTCAGGGACTGACAGCCGCGTCTTACTTTACGGATCAATGCCGCGTCTCATCTTGTGATTGACGCCGCGTCTCATCAAAAGGACTTAGTAGAATCTGAGTTCTTATGAAATGATGACCGCGTCTCACTTTATGATTGACGCTGCGTCTCAGTAAAAGGACTTTGTGAAATCTAAGTTCCGGTAGACTGATGACCGCGTCTCACCCTGTGGGATTAATGCCGCGTCTCGCCAAGACCGCGTCTCATTAAAAGAACTTAGCCCTACCTAAGTTCAGTAATCACAACTAGTGATCAAGAGTTGGACTCATCCACAACAGGGCAAAGAAATTGGGACAAAAGCTTTAAAGAAAACTTCTATTATATCAAAAAATGATAGAAGTGGATACAAACACTCTTAATAAATAGAGTGTCCCTTTTCTTTACAAAAAAAAAAAAGAAGAAAAGAAGGCTAAATGTCCTGGCTCGCCAAGGAACGGATTTGTTCCCTAAGGCGGTGAATCTCATGCTGGCGCGTCCTCTCAGCCTCCATGATAGCCCGGTCCCGCAGCTCCGTCTCAGATAAGAAACTTCTGGCAGCCAGCTGCATCCGCAGAGATTCCACCCTGGAAGATTGCAGGGATAGACTCTCTTCAGCACGCGCCGTAGCAGCCCGTTGCTCCTCAAGCTCCTTTTTGAGGGAAACAAGTTTCTCCTCATTTAGCGCAAGAACAGCTTCCGCCTTGGCGATAATGTCCCGAGTTCTGAGGATGACCTGCTCCGTGCTCTGCACACTGAGCTCAGATTCCCTCGAATCTCCGGCTAATTTTTGAAATTCAGCCTTGGAATATTCAAGGTCACGGACCTCGGCAGTGATCTGCGCCTCCGCCTCCTGTCGCTCCCGTTCCTGAGCAGCTAGAAGCCTAGTCAGGATGGCCTGGGCCTCACCGGAAGAACCAGCATCTTCCAAAGATTCCAGCTCCCGCAGGTTATCTCCAAGTTGCTCTACCACCTGCAGGCATGCCCTGGCAAGTGAAGGGCCTCCCGCCAATTCGACGCTCACGGCCATATTTTCAAGAAGCCTCTGGGCGAACTGGAAGGTGTTGTGTCCACGGAAGATGAGATCAATACATGATCCCATCGAGGTGAAGAATTGTTGCACCATCTGACGTGCCAGCTCCCCCATGTCTTCACCACCTAAGAAGCTTCCCGACCCTTTTTCTGTCACGGGATAAGGGATATAGGGCGGGTCTTCTCGCACAAGAGCCGTGCCGGCCGTCGATGTGGCAAGAGCAAGACTACCCACTGGCGCTTCCTGGAGCGCCGCCTCTGCAGGAGCCTCCACGACCAAGGAAGGAGTTGTAAGCACAACCTCTTCAGAAACTTCCACCGAGGATTGAGCTGTGTGGCCTTCTGGAAGGGTGCCGATCGTCAGACTCCCCACCTGAGCCCCCTCAGTCAGAGCCGCCTTACTAGGTTCGAGGTCCAGAGGCGTCGAGTCCTGTAGAATGGGAGTCTCCCCAGCTTCAGCAGTAGCCTTCTCCACCGGCGGAGTGAGAGCCTCCTCAGCCTCAATGGTTGTTTCCCCTCCTGACAAAGTGGAAGGCTCCCCAACTTCAACAGCTACCCCCTCCGAGATGCGTGAGAACTTACTCGGGTCAGGAAAAGCAGGTTCATGGCCGTAGTCGACTTTATCTTCAAAGTCGCTTTCCGTATCGGACGCGGAAGACGACAGTTCAACGCAAAGGTCCTCGGTGACCGGGGCCTTGCCACCAATCACCCCAGTGGTAGGACTAGGGTCGATTATCCGAGCGCTGGAGATGAAGACACTAGGAGGCCCTGACCGCTGTGCCTTGTCTCTCCCTTCACGAGCAGAAGAAGGCTCAGACCGAGCTGAGAACCCTGGAATTTGGACGTTCCCTCCCACGAGCTGTACTTCCTCGTCAGCTATAGTGAGTTTGTCAACCAACTCCCCCTCTCCCGCAATCTTACAGGTCCCTCTGTGCGACCTAGGAGCACGGATTAAACTGGGGAGATTTTTATCCTCTGGCGGTTCCTCAACCATGATAAAGAGGTCTTCAGGACAGTCCTCAACTCCAGCAGAAATGCCTTCCGAGGGAGAGACTTCTGTTGCTAAATCCCTCCGAGCCCTCTTCGAAACAGGACCAGCAGTTGAGGTAGGACCCCGACGACGCTTACTCACCAATTCTTGAGCCTTGGTGGTAGAAGGCCCCTCCTGTGGCCCTAGCTTGGTTCTACTCCGGGTTACTCGGAGCTCCTCTCTTGAGCCTCCCTCGGCTTCTCTCTGAGATGCTCTCTCCAGCTCTTTCTGGACCTTTAAATACTGGGTGATCATGTGCGAGCATTTGCCAGACTCCGACTGTGTTTTGAGATAGGCATTAATGCCCTCAATACCTGTATACCCAGGAGCAAAATCCGGTGACTGGTTTACCCGAGAATACCAGGTGCAGAAAGTGAAGCTGGTAAGGTTCTTCGGCTCCTCGACGGGCAAACGGAAAGTTGCCTCTGTCCCCCCAGCCACGCTATAATACCAGGCTCGAGCACCTTCGCACAGATTCCCGTCAAAGGCAAGTTGTGTATTCGGATTGCCGACATAAAGCTGAGCATAGCCAAACTGTCGGGCAAAACGACTTGGCATATACGGTTCGATAGTGCAGGAAGTCCCTTGGCGAAACAGCACATATCCTGGTCGTATATTGATCAACCACCGGAAGACTCCCGCAGACAGTTGGGTGAGGTCATCCCGACCTATAGAATCAGTGAATTGCTCACCAAAGGATGCACCAGGAATTCCAGGGAAGCAGCGATTGAGCTGGTAATTGGCGGCATTTGAGAGACGTCTCCGAATATAATATATATAGGTGTCACTCCAATCCGAGTCTTCCAGCCGCCTCACAAAAGGGACAGGACTCGTACTCCCACGCGCCGTTGTCATCAGAGAAGGGCAATGCATCACGTACCAGGCCATGAGATACGTGTAAGGCAACTCCATTCGGGGGTTGGGGCGCCTTGCCGTCGGGTTTCCCTCTGAGTCAACATACGGCTTGCCTTGAGAGTCGACAGTCCTTGGGCCTCGCATAGTCTCTTGGCTAGCGCCCGCAACCCGCTCTGAATACCAGCCGCCACGGCCGGAAGAAGGGCTATAGGACGGCCATGGGCCAGGAGCACTGCTGGGTACACCACGTCGGCAATAATGACTTCATGTGGCCGTGTAGGTACCACGCAACGCTTCAACCACAGCATCAAGAAGCCCGCCAACAGCGCTCGACTAGAGATAGAAGCCCGGGCCCGATGATGATAGCTTTCGAAAAGCGTATCAGGTTCGAAGCCGTCCTCGTTCGACCCAGTGGTGTAAAAGCCCTCAGAAGCTTGTGCGACCATGTCGTCAACTCCCTGTTCAGAGAGGGGAGCCAGTCGAGTTATCGAATGATCCTTCTTGCTGACATTGCTGAATAAGTAATTGGCCCAGGATAGATGCCTAACTCCATGCGTCCTCCAACCGGTTACCTGACCACAAATATGGAAGTGGCACATCACTTCCCAATAGGTCTCATACACCTCAGGGGAATCCTTCTTTATAAGGTCAAGCTCCCTAGCAGTCGGGACATATTCTTCATAAGGGAACTCCCCCATCACCAGCCCCGAGACCTCATGCAACTCATGCAGTGCAAGGCCCATTTCTCCAACCGGGGTAAAGAATGTCCCCGTCTGAGGGTTGTAGCGCTCCAAGATCCCGAAGAAGTTGTGAGAGCTCATTGGGATACCCCATTGTACGGCCCTGACTGCTGAGTATAATCCCACGTGCTCAAGCAGATCTCCAAGATCGGAGAGGGCAAAACCCACCATCCTGCCCCACCAAGAATTCTCCGTGGAGTGGACCCATCCTGGCAAATGGAACTTGGCCGGATAATCACCCTCTGCTTCTATGAACGAGTTGAGGAAGGTGGTGGCAAGCTGCGGGATCTCTCCGACTGGAAGCTCAGACTTGCGTGACCCGGGAAACAAGCCGAGGACCGCCCGGTCATGGCAATCATGACGGTATACGTTCTGGGATTTGAAATTCCCAAGGGTAATCTCAGAGATATCCCGGGACACGTCCCACTTCATCTTCCGAAGGACGGACAGATGTTGGAGATAAGACAACGGGAGCATCCTCTCCATGGCTGGAAGGAAGTATCTCCTCTCCCCTATCTGACGGAGCCACCTGTAATTCCCGTCATACATTGGGTTGCCACCGTCGCTGACATGATCTCCAAAGAAGAAAGCAGGCTTCTCCAGCTTGATGTGGGTATCCGTTGCGAAGACTGCATCGGTCATGAGCACCCGAGAAGTCCTCTCATTAACATGGGCAATCATTTCCCTGCGAACTGGCGACCTGTCGGCAGTCACAGGTATGGTCCTTCGCAGTGCAAAAGTCAGACGGTGGTCGGCACCACCCACGCGGCCAAAATGGTGCATCTTGGCGAGTGAACCTGAAACATGCGGCACTGCAAAAGGAAAAAGACACTTGGTCAGATACTTTGCCAAAAATAAGGGAAGACGCTAAATGTTCATAATTCAAGACGCAGCCGAGACATTGGACGCAGGAGTTATCATCCGCGTCCAGACCTGCGAACTTGCACCAAAACGCAGAAGAGATACTGGACGCAGGAATTTTTCGAATCCGCGTCCAGACCTGCAAAGCTGCGTTCTACAAACCAAGACTTATGAAAATTCGAAGTACTTGGACTCAAACGCCAGATTCTACAAAATCGGCGGTTGAAGACACAGAACGCAAGGATCAAATCCGCGTTCTGCAAACCAAGACTTGTGAAATTTCAAAGTGCTTGGACTCGGACGCCAGCGCCTGATGGCACAAAACGCGGCACAGAACGCATGGATCAAATCCGCGTTCTACAAATCGCGTCCAGAGACCTTCACAATTAGAAATATTCTAAGTGAAGGACCCAAAGTGCAGAGTTCACCAGCGTCGGATCATCAGGCCCGCGCCCCGGTTATCATCTCAAGGACAGCGTCCGAGAATCAAACACGATCTTGTGTTAAAGGTCCTTAGGGTTCTATGAACATGTTTTAATGGCGGAACCCACACCGAAGGTACATTTTTACCTCGGAAAACACCCTCCTGCGCAGAGGAAGCATCTCTCTCAGCCTCGGCGACGGTCGCCCTTGAGGTCGATGCAGTCGGTTTTGTCTTGGGAGCCATTGAAGATCAAGAAATCCGAGCGAGGAGATGAATAGTTGGAGAGAGAAGGAAGTTCTTTTTTTCAGAGAATGCGTTCGTTCGGAGAAGAAGATACATCTCTCTAACTGTTGCCTTTTATAGGCACAGAGATTCGCGAAGATACGCAGCGTTTGGCCCAATAAACGCTGCAGCGAATCGCTGCCTGACGCGTGGAGCCAAATCATTGTTTGAACAGGGAAGATCATGCGTCGCGACCCCGCCACAAGTCAGAAGTTGGCACGTGGAGCAGTTCATTTAATGAACCGGGTGATCCGCGCGCCAAAAGGCGAAATCTCGCCGTTTCCCCAGGCCAGCTGGCGACGTAATCATGACATGGCACAGGTGCGCGTCCCAAAGTACGCGGCTCTTCGGTGGACATGCCCCGTCGGCATCATCATAAATGCACCCAGAAAATCGCGTCTGCATTTCAAGAGATGCGTCTCTCCAAAGTCCGCGTCCCCTCAAACAGGCCAAACATCGCGTCTCGCTAAGAAGTCGCGTCTTTAAAGCAGTCTCTGCTTTTTCAAAAAGGAACCTGCGTCCAGTCTCCTGCTTCTGCAAAGTCAGTTCAACAGTACACTGACGCAAACAGACAACCAACCACTCCCGGCCAAAAGCGCACCCGTGACAGACTAAAAAGCAATCGGGGAGGTCTAGACTGTGTATCTAGACACTCAACACGATCAACTCTGACGGCTTCAAAGAGTTCAACAGTACACTCACGAAGACCAATTCCAGATAAGATCAAACCCGAAGCATCAACAGTCCAGTCATAAACGCGAACACGGCTAAGATCCAAAGTATTCCGAAATCCGTCCCATTCAACTGCGGAATATCAGAAACTTTGGAGGGGGTTCTGTAGGCTGTCTAAAAATGACTAACAGACCAGCCATTAAGGAAGCAGAGTCTCAAGCTCTAGACGCGAGAAATCAATGCTCGCGTCTCAGCATTAAGACGCGTTGGCTCTACACCCGCGTCTCAACGTTCAGACGCGTCGGCCCGAAGCCTGCGTCTCAGCATCAAGACGCGTCGGCCCGAAGCCCGCGTCTCAGCATCAAGGCGCATCGGCCCGACGCCCGCGCCTCAGCATCCAGACGTGAAGGCCCGAAGCCCGCGTCTCAAGGCGCGTTTGGCTCGACGCCCGCATCTCAAACTCCAAGGCGCGTTTGGCCCAACGCCCGCGTCTCAGTTGCAACTGCCCTGAATGCGGGGCCAGTCACCGCGCATGTAGCGGGTAGTGGCCCCTCATTCGGGAGCGTTTTCAGGAGGCACCTTCACCCCCTGAGATCCCTATAAATAGCCTTGTTTGCTATGAAGAGAGGATCGGAGTTTTTGGAGAAGGGAGAGAACTTTGAGAAGATCGAATCCAGGCAGGAGGATCATCAAGAGAGAAGCACGACTCTTCAGCGAGCTTACTGAGTACTAGCCGCTCTTCGCCTACCTCCTCTTTGAGAGTTTTGGTAGACGGAGCTGAGTTACTCTTTCTACCGACCGAAGAGAAGACCCCCGACGGTCTAGGACGGTCATCTGGTCAACGGAGAACAAGATTCACTCTCCATCGCCACACGAAGAACCCAGCCTTAAACAAAGGGAAGATTCAGACATCCTCCCTCCCTTGTAACTGGAAAAGAGGGAAGAGTAGTTCTTTTGGTTGTAATCGTTTCGCTTGAATCAAGGAAATCTTTTACAGCTAAAACCACTTTCTCCGACCACCAAACTTTCCGGCCCCCTACACATTTGTAGAAAGATTTCGGAATGTAGCACTCCGATGTCCAAGCGGTATGACCCAGGTCACCCTGGTGGAAACATGCCGCCATAATCTACAAACTTCGCTCCTCGCCCAAATAGGAGTTGCCGAAAGCCGCACCTGGAAACAATTGATCCAACAAGGTGAACAGGCTGAAGAAATTGTCGCTCGGGTTAGGGCAGAAGAAAACAAACCCAGACCCGAAAGGTCCACAAGGCGTGCGCCAGACGCATCCCTTCAAAAAAAAGAAAGGATAACTTGGCGATAGAGACCAAATCCCCCGTCAAACCTCAACCGGTCAAGGGAAGTGGCTCTTCAAGTCAGCCGCGCGCCAGTAAGCAGTATTCCTTCAAGGACGAACATGTTGACTCGCTGTTCAAGTTACTTAACAAGAGCAACAGACTGAAACTTCTTGAAGCCCGACGTCCTGAAGAAGTCGGTAAAACCGATAATCCCAACTACTACCTGTATCATAGGATGCCGGGACACCCCACCAAGAGCTGTTATGTCTTCAAAGACATCCTTCAGGCTTTGATTGACGCAGACGTATTAAAACTCCGTCCAGAGCAGAAAAAAGTAACAGCCAATATGACATCATTCCTCCAGTTTGGAAGGCAACCTCCAACACCCTCTGTAGTAGTCCCCATCCCAAGAGGGGAGCTAAGAATGGTCAACATAGACCCTCACCATCAGCAAGAGAAGGGTCTTATACCTGTTCCCACACCTCAGGGAGAAGTTATGTGGGTTCATTCCGACCTTGTGGACAGCCAGCAATGGACCACTGTTACCAGCAGAAGGTCCAAAGGCAAAGCGAAAGCTTCGTCCTAAAATGTGGTGTGCGCTTCTTCCCGAGAAGCGGAAATTGATGTTCCCTCACTGACTGATTAAGAAGAGGAAACAATAGTTCTCACTGCAGAGCCCAACCAACTTGTGGCGGAAACTCGTTCGGGTCAGTCATATTTGAAAAAGTATGACGAAATGGCACCAACTCCTCCTAAACCCGCTACAGAGTCAGTCAAGCCCTCCACAAAACAACCAGTGGAGAGACAGAAAGAGCTTCGATTTTTCAAAGCTCTCTCCAAAGACATCGCGGAAGGATCCACAACACCTTACCGTTTTGACGTCCTGACTCAACTGGCTAATATTCCAGCCCGAATCACTCTTTACGAGCTCCTGAGGCTATCAAAGTCAACCAGAGAAGCTTTGAGAGAGGCTCTAGCTGACGCTGAGGTTTCATGACCCAGGTGCCGGTTGGACCACGGGAGGAAGATGTAGAGGATTGCCTCCACGCCTCCCAAAATGCTCCCTGCATCACTTTCACGGCAGATGATATGCAGGTTTTAAAGGGAAACATAATCGAGCCCTATACTTCACAAGGTACATCGGATCATCTGAAATAAGCCGCATTCAGGTAGATCCAGGGTCTGCATTGAGCATTATGCCTCGCCGGGTCATGCAACATTTAGGGATTCGTACCCACCGGTTGAGCGCTATC
Organism: Agave tequilana; assembly: GCA_038442645.1. Taxonomy (NCBI): domain Eukaryota; kingdom Viridiplantae; phylum Streptophyta; class Magnoliopsida; order Asparagales; family Asparagaceae; genus Agave; species Agave tequilana. The sequence goes on from JAVJIF010012623.1 coordinate 36,967, forward strand.
CAGACGACCATTTATAAGTTCAATGCCAATGGTACCCATTCAATGAAGATCAAGCTCAAATGCCAAATTGGGGATTTAAAGTCGGAAGTAACATGCTACGTGATCGATGCCGACACCTCATACAATTTACTGCTGGGACGACCATGGATTCATCGTAATTCTATCGTCCCCTCCACTTTCCACCAAGTCATGAAAAACATCGACGGAGTGGAAAGGTACGAACGTTGATTGCCGAACGGCATCCGTTCAAGGGAGTCGAGAACTATTTCACAGATTCTCTCCTGTACCAGGACTCTTTAGAAACAGACGAGATCCACAACCAGAGGAGCCAGACTCTGGTAATGAAGCTGACACCGAGCCGGAAAAAGAAGAGTGCATGTGGGAACTAGATCCACTTGTAACGAGCATCAATAAACTCGATGTTGATAACACCGCCGATGATGTAGGCGGATGGTATATTAATGAAGAATTAGATTTGGCTTATTTTTCTGTGTTCGCTTCTGATTCAGTACCGTCAGACACTAGTACTGAAGTGGATGATGAACTCTGGTCGGCAATGGATGCTTTGACATCATTACATGTACCAGTGAAGTCGTCCTTCAAAACGTACCAAGATGCCGGTAATGCGCAAGAATCAATATTCATGGTTCCAGCAAGACGGAAAGGCCAAAAACCAATTCTTTTCGGACGAATTAAATTCGAACCGATGTCCCGTGAAGAATCAGAAAGCGAGAAGGAACCTCCTCAGTTCGGTCATTATGAGCCAAATGCACTCAGAATGATGGAGAGAATGGAGTGATCTGACAAACGGTCCAGGGTTGAATTTCGGCAAAGGAAGGAGAACACTACTCCGATTTTTTGTGTCAAAAGGGAAAACCCCTGATTATTATCATCAGACTCGCAGGGGGTTGGGCTATGTTTCAACCCCGATCCTATCAGCCTCTGACTCTGAAGAGTCATTATGCCATGATTACTCATTGAGCACGTCATCGTGGGAGTCAGATGTTAGTGTCGGCAACATCTTCAGAGAACTTTCAGTGAATATGGTTTCAACAAGTCACCTGGAAGATGCGGATGAAGAAATAGCCCAATCTGATACAGATCCTTGGATCAAACACTTAAATGCTCTTTGGGATACTCGCTTTGAACAGTGCGAGCCACCCACGGAGGATAAGGTTGTTCAGATTAACCTAGGAGATGAGGCTAATCCTAAGCCCATCTTTATAAGTGAAAGCTTGTCACCCTCCGAGAAAGAAGATTTAGTATCTCTGGTGCGAGAATATATAGATATTTTCGCCTGGAATTACGAGGACATGCCTGGACTTGATCCTCGAGTGGCTATGCATCGCCTCAACATTAATGCGGACGTAAAACCTGTCAAACAACAGCAGTACGATTCCGTCCAGAAGTGATGGAAGCAATTCAGTCAGAAGTCAAAAAACTTATAGACTCTGGCTTCATCAGGGAAGAACAACATCCTGATTGGGTAGCCAATATCGTTCCTGTTGCCAAAAAGAACGGAAAGATCCGGATCTGCATTGATTTTGCGATCTGAACGAGGCCTGTCCCAAGGACGAATTCCCACTTCCAATCACGGATGTTATGATTGACAATACGTGTGGATTTGAGCGAATGTCCTTCATGGATGGATTCTCAGGGTATAACCAAATCAAAATGTATCCTGATGATGAAAAGCATACCTCTTTCAGGACACCACTGGGGGTATACTGCTACACCGTCATGCCCTTCGGACTAAAGAATGCGGGGGCGACATATCAGAGGACCATGAATGCCATTTTCCACGAACACATGCGCAAATCGGTGGAATGCTATGTTGACAACATTGCAGTAAAAAGCCGCGCCAAAAGTGATTACATAGCCGATTTAAAGGCTATCTTTGACATCATGCGGGCCCATCAGTTGAAAATGAACCCCACCAAATCCTTCCGGGGGTAGCCAGCGGCAAATTCCTAGGGTTCGTGGTAACTTCCACAGGAATTCATTTGGACTCAGAAAAGGTTCGTGCCATTCAGAAGATGCAACCTCCACAGAATCTCAGAGAACTCAAGGGATTGCAAGGACGATTGGCATACATCCGAAGATTCATTTCAAATCTCTCCGGAAGATGCCAACCCTTTACCAAATTAATGAAAAAGGGTGTCTCGTTCATTTGGGACAATGCTTGCCAACAAGCGTTTGAGGAAATCAAACAGTACCTCATACAACCACCAGTCCTTGCAACTCCGGTGTCCGGAAAACCTTTCCTGGCATACGTCCGAGCAATGGATCATTCTTTAGGAGCTTTACTAGCCCAGAACAATGATCAAGGACGCGAACAAGCAATCTATTATTTGAGTAGAACCATGATCGGCGTCGAACATCGATACAACCCGATCAAGAAGGAATGTTTGGCGTTGGTATTCGCTGTTCAGAAAATGCGACACTATTTGGTAGGCCAAACTATAAACGTCATATCAAAGGTCAACCCCTTGAGGTTACTCATGACAAAGCCTTCAGCGTTAAACGGCCGATTGGCAAAATGGGCCATACTGCTATCCCAATATAAAATGCGCTTTTTACCACAAAAAGCTGTAAAGGGACAAGCGGTGGCGGATTTCCTGGCTGAGCATCCAGATCCGAGGGCAATCAAACTTAACGAAAATCTCCCAGACGAGGTCGCTGAAGTTTGCCTAACCCAGACATCTTTCGAAAGACAGGTGTGGCAGCTTTTCTTTGACGGCGCATCGCGAATAGGCCCGAAAGGACATATCATAGCGGGAGTAGGAGTAGTACTCGTCTCCCCACAGAACTATGTGATTCCTTGAGCCTTCTCGTTAACCAAGCCTTGTTCCAACAATGTAGCAGAGTACAACGCTCTTTTGATTGGAATGCAACTCGCCGATGAAATTGGCGTTAAAAATCTCGAGGCATATGGTGGCTCTAAACTTATTATCAACCAAGTTCGCGGGAAGTACGAAGTCAGACATGAAGATCTAGTACCCTATTACAACACAACTGTCTACATGGCCGAGAGGTTCATAAACTTTTACATCGACCATGTACCCCGCTAGCAAAATGCGCATGCAGATGCTGGAGTAGTAGAGAAAATACTTGTCCACAGCCACGACTTGTATTGCCCAAGAACCGCTTCTGAGGGTTACCAGAAGCCAACAGGAGATTGTCAAGTCAAAGAAGCTCTTGAGTCATCCACCGGCCCAGAGCATAGAGACTGGCGATTCCCTTACATCGATTATGTCTTATATGACATCCTGCCTGATGATACCAAAGAAGCGGCTGCCATTAGAAGGAAAGCTCCCAAATTCTACTATAATGCAATCACACGAACATTGTATCGTCGATCGCATGACGGGATCTTGCTTCGCTGCCTATCACAGAAAGAGGCACAGGAGGTATTGAAAGAAGCCCATGACGGTATTTGTGGAGCCCATCAACCTGGCCCAAAACTTGGGGATCGACTCCAAAGGTTGGGATATTATTGGCCTAAGATGATCTCTGACGCCATCACTTATGTCAAAAGATGTCACGCCTGCCAAGTGTATGGTGATTTTATCCATCAAGCACCAGGATACCTTCACTCTACAACCTCTACCTGGCCATTCGAGATGTGGGGCATGGATGTAGTTGGCCCCATCAGCCCACCGTCATCAAAAGGACATCAGTTCATTTTAGCCATAACCGATTACTTTTCTAAATGGGGTGAGGCCATCCCGTTGAAGGAGGTAAAGTCATCTGATGTGATCAAATTCGTTAAACATCACGTTATTTATCGTTTTGGTGTACCTCGGCGAATCGTCCATGACAATGGACCCCAGTTCATCAGTCAAGCCTTCCAGAGGTTCTGCGCTAAATTCAGAATCCAGAGTGTGTCCTCAACGGCATACTACCCCACTGCTAATGGTCTCGCAGAAGCTTTCAACAAGACCATCGGCAAGCTTCTCAAGAAATTCGTCTCGAAAAGTCAGCGTGACTGGGACGACAAGCTAGGTGAATGCTTATGGGCCTATCGCACAACTGTTCGAACCCCAACTAAAGCTACGCCATTTTCTTTGGTATATGGGTGTGAAGCCGTGCTTCCACTAGAAATCCAAATTCCATCTCTACGCGTCGCCTTGACAGCAGAGATGACAAAGGAGGAGAAGCATCGACTGCGACTCCAAGAGTAGGAAGCCTTAGACGATAAACGCCTGCAAGCACAGCAACAAATCGAGCTCTACCAAGCCCGGATTACCAGAGCCTTCAACAAGAAAGTTAAGGCGCGAACTTTCAAGAAATGTGACCTTGTCTTAGCTGTCAGAAGACCTATGGTGATGACACATAAGACGAAAGGAAAATTCCAGCCCAAATGGGAAGGACCATTTGTAGTAGAGTCAGTCTACTCAAATGGAGTGTATCGCCTCATAACTTCAAACGGTGATACACTCATGATGCCGATCAACGGCAAATTTCAGAAGAAGTACTATCCTTAATAATACTTTTCCTCTGATCAAGTTAATATTACACCTCTGATCAAAGCTCTAGATCCAAGAAAAGTTCTTGTAAATCTTGAGAAAGAAACAAAAGACGAAACTTGGGTTCTAGTATTGCTCTCTTCATTAACGTCCGACGCCTCCAGCGGCTAAGGACAGAGAAAAATGTTGGCTTCTAAGTCTAACATAAGTCTTCGACAACTCATCATGCTGAGGGGAATAGCATGGCTAGCCCAACTCAAACGGTAGTTGGTAAAGGCACACCAAATCCGTTGATAGCTGAGGGTTTGCTAAAAATCCTAAGTAGACTTGGTCCCACTCCCTCCTCCAAAACCTCCAACTAATTCTCATACATGGAATAGTAGGCCCATTAGAATACAGTCACTGCTACGTTAACATTATACCCTGGCAATGAAAAATTTCAATACTCTTTAGTAAGTGTAAATCTTACTTGTCAACTCTATATGAAGTAGCAAGTCTTCCGATTTGTCAAGTTAACACTACACCTCTGACACTTCAAACTTCACTTGTCAATAGAATGATAAGTCTTCAAAATTGCTTGTATCGCAAATCAATTCAATGCCAAGTTTAACATTACACCTCTGACATTTCAAATTCTACCTGTCACTTCTCATCAATAGAACGACGGGTCCTCAAATTGCTCCTATCTCGAGCCAATTTTTGTCAAGTTAATACTACACCTCTGACAAATTACTGTTAAGTTCCATATTACACTTCTAACGGTGATTAAGTTGCTGCCAAGTTCAATACTAAACCTCTGACAGTCACTTTACCTCAGACTTCCCTATCGAAGCTGACATGAGCGATGCTAAGTTTAACATTATACCTCTAGCATCCAGGTCATTGCTAAGTTCAACAATACACCTATGGCCATGACTTTCCCTCGCACTTCCTTGTCAAAGTCGAGATGATCAATGCCAAGTTCAAAATTATACCTCTAGCATTACCCTCACTGTCAAGTTAAACATTACACCTATGACAGTGACACTTTTTAGTCTTCCCAAATGAAGCTGAAACACTCTTGAGTTAAGTTAATCTTACACCTCTGACTCACACCCTTGTCAAGTTAACATCACACTTCTGACAAGAGTTTATTCAACTCGTTAAGTTAATATTACACATCTAACAGAAAAAGTCCTCCTAGATTCCCCGCGAGTCTAAGTCTCACTTGTTATTCTCGTCAACAGAATAACAAGTCCACGCAAAAACATTGTTAGGTTAACATTACACCTTTAACAGTGTTTTCACTAAATCCCCAGCTGGGTCTTAGTTAAGTTAATTTCAAACCTCTGATGAAAACTCATCCTCCCTGGGGGTACAAATTCCACTTATCATTCTCATTTATAGATTGGCAGGTCCACAAGAATTATCTCAATTCTGTCAAGTTAATATCACACCTCTGACAGCGTTGTCGGGTTCCTGAAATAGGATCTTTCTACAAACTTTGACTCGTTAAGACTATTATCATATTTTTAGCAAGTCAAAGATCCTTTACCTCTATTCGTCTAACTTTCAATACAAAAAGGGAATTCAAGACAATGGAAGGAGACAAAAAAAAAGTGTCGCTTTTATTTATGTCCAGACATATGAAAGTGATACAAGACGCACTCTTATACAATAAGATTGAGCGTTACAATAAAGGAGTACAAAGAAATCCCTCTCAGTAAAAGGTTGCACTCACTCCTTGAAGCATGCTCACCACTCCAAATACAAGATGTTTGGAAGGGCGCCAAAGAAGGGCTGAGCACTATGGTGACGATCGGATGCTGATTACATCATGATGCATGACGTAAACATCGAAGGAGTCCATCGTTGGCCAAGAATAACGGTGTTTCTTGAGGTCAGAATGCAGCAAGGCCTTCTGATTCCACCCGGCCAACTGGTGTGGGCCATGATCCTTCGTTGATGAACATCTCTACCACCAGAAAGTCATCTAATGAATATGGACTTTTCGTCGATGTCATTTCTGGGGTAAGATTGGTGAAAGGAGGATTCGAGACCTTACAGGTGACATCCTCTTTCCAGTGGCCTGCAAGAGGACCATACCCACCACCATATCCACCGTCATACCCACTGTGACCATGGCAAACCCGGGGGCATGACTGGTGCATCGTGTCCAACGAGGTCTCGACGGATGTCATCACCCGCGCAAATCCTCGTCTCCCATAAATAGGAGCCGTGACTTCTCCTCCAATGGTCGACCATCGAACAAGTTCGCTGGCCGATATATTCTCCCAAGGGCCAGCGAATATGCGAAAGGATGATGGAGGCTACCTGCGAGAAGTAAAAACCAGAAGGTTAGAATTCTGAAACAGAAAAAAACTGAAGGACAGACGCGCATAGCTGTGAACTTCAGACACAGGGATGTCCCACGCAGAAAGTCAAAATTCTGTCACGACAGAAACAGACGCGATCAAAGTTGTGGACTTCGAATATACACAAATTTGAACGCGGTCTAGTTTTAGACCCGCGTCTAAAATATGAGACGCGAAGAGAACCAGACGCGAAAATTGCCACATCCTTGTTTGAGGAACAAGGGTTGCTACATTCAAGTCTAAAACCTTCGGCCAAATTAAAATTCTTCTAAGTAAACAGCCTCAAACGCGAGCTCTATATGCAAAGCTCGCGTCTCGCAGTCCAGGTGCAAAGTCTATTACACTCGCATCCAGAGAATTTTGAGCTAGAGTTCAGACTCAATCAACTCGCGCTTCATCAAGAAGTCTAAAAGGCGCAACTTCCAAATAATAAGCGCACCAGTCAGGCTTCAAGAGAAGGTCAAGAAAGTGAATCTCTTCAAGGGACAGCAAAACTGAAACTCAGTGGGGCTGAGTATTTCATGGTGGATAAGTAATTCCTACCGCAGAATAACCCTTTAAAGGTTGAACTTTCTACATCAAGGCGCGGATATAAAAGGTACTCAGAGGGACGATTTTTGATCTTGAAATTACTTGACAGTAATAATCTTCAGGAGAGATTAAAGAAAAGCATGAAAGCTTTGGGTCTTCGCTGTCCATGGGGACAAATCCCATTGAAGGAAGAAGATGAAGTCCCTCAGAGCGCCTGCTCTCGAGAGAAAACAGTCTAAGCAATGGACTGTTAAGGGTGGCGAGGCCTATTTATAGGCAACACGTAAGGCCTGTAATTAATGGCGTAAAAATCAGAGCCATTGGCCTTAATTCCCACACGTACGTCGAAGCCCAATAGAGAGCTGACGCATGGATTGTCGTTTCGAAAACGTCAAGGACGCAAGTCCCCAATCGTCAACGCCGACTTGGCATTTAAAGATATTAATGCCAAAGCCCAATGAAGAGCTGACGCGTGGATTGCCGCTTCGGGAAACAGCGGAAGACACGAGTCCCTAATCGTCAACGCCGATTTGGCATTTAAAGATCTAACAGGATCTTTAAGACGAGCTGCATGTAAGCTTAGGAGGTTGCGTCAAGCACAGATTGAAAGGTCACGTCCTAGATCCGCGTCCTTTCATAAACCCAAAAATTGCGTTCCATTCATTTCTGCTAAGAGACCCGTGATCGCGTTTCGGAGGATAATTCAGAGCCGCGTCTCCTCAGCGAATTGGATCCTGAGTCCGCATTAACTTGAAAGCTGCGTTCCGAAGCTTGCGTCCTTAACAGAGAAGGCCTATGTCATCCACGAGGAGCCCAGAACTGCGCCTCCATTGCGAGAGGACAGTTGTGTTTTTATCATAAACTCAATATAGCTTGAGTTTGCGCCTTGTCAAGGGACCAGATCCCCGTTTCTACTGAGCCACTGCCGCGTCCCCGTCAACTAGCTGAGATCCATGCGTCAGTCTTGAAGAGCCTAAGACCGCGTCCCCACTACATCCTGAATTCTGCATCCTGACAGAATTAAGGGCCGCGTCCAGGGATCCGCGTCCTTCCATAATCAGAGCCGCATCTTTATCAAAAAGGAGATTTCGCGCGTCTTTACGGCGTCTCCATTAGCGGGTCAGAGTCGCGTTTCCCAGAACCGCGTCTCCATTATAAATCAGAACCGCGTTTCACTCAAGAACTCAGTTCAGCCTGAGTTTATTATTCATGGCCGACTAAAGACTACAGTCAAAGGCTGCGGTTATGAAATTGAGTTCATCTACAGCGAGCAAAAAAAAAACTTGAAATGGAGGAAAATTCTGAAGACTTTTATTATTTGATTCAAAAATGGTAAAAGTAATACAGACACTCTTGACAAGTAGAGTGTTCTTTTTAAATAAAAAAGGGAGGCTAATAATCTTGCTTCGCCAAAGAACGGATTTGTTCTCGGAGACGATACATCTCGTACTGACGTGCCTTCTCAGCCTCCATCAGAGCTTGGACCCGCAGCTCCTCCTCAGACAAAAATCTCTTCGCAGCCAGTTGCGCTTGAAGAGACTCCAACCTGGAAGAATGAACGGAGAGGCTTTCTTCAGCCTGCGTTCTAGCATTTTCCAGCTCCTCCAGTCTTTTCCTAGTAGCGGTAAGCTTCTGCTCATTGATCTCGATCAAGGCTTGTGCCCTGACTATGGTAGCTCGAGCAGTGGCAATAACCTGCTCTGCACTTTATATGACGATTTCAGATTCCTTGGAATCGCCAATCAACCTTTGGTGGTCAGCCTGAAAATGCTGGAGGTGGCGGGTCTTTTCAACTATTTGTTCCTCCATCTCCTTTCGCTCATGTTCTTGAGCGGCAAGAAGCTTATTCAGGGTTGTCCGAGCCTCGTCTACAGAGCTAGCATTCTCCAGAGTCTTGAGCTCCTTCAGGTGGCTCCCCAGTTGCTCCACCAGCATCAGGCATGCCCTAGCCTGCGAAGGACTTCCAGTATGGCCAATGTTCTCGATCTGATTTTCAAGAAGTATTCGGGCAAACTCGAAAGAGCTGCCCCCAGAAAGGATGAGGTCAATACAAGATCTCATGGAAGCAAAAAATTGTTGCACCATTTGACGTGCTAGCTCTTCCATGATGTCATTAACTGGATAGAACTCTACGGATGTACTCCCCGACTCCCTTTCCATGACAGGACGAGAAATGGGAATCGGTTCATCTTGTGCAGGAGTGAGGCCGATGATAGGTTCGTCAGGTGCTGAGATGGTCGTAGACACTTCCGGGGCGGTTATTGTTATAGTAGCCTCCACTGCGACTGGAGTAATAGCAAACCCTTCGACATCGGGTTTCCCGGTCGAGGTTTGAACCGTACTGCCTTCTGCGTCAATGCCTGCCGCAGGATTCTCTGCTTGAGCTACTCCAGCACTCTCTGCAAACCATCAAAACATCAACCATGACAATAAAAAAGAGGATATTCAATGCATCAGTATTCTCTTACCAAGTTGAGGGTCTGAAGATGGCACGTTCCTGGATAGGTCATGTGGGGTTGAGGCTTCCCCAACCTCAACGATTGCACTTTCCTAAGGCATCCCGGTAATAGGAGCCTCAGGGCCCTCTTGCTGGGCAAGCTCTTGAATCATCTCTTCAATATGAGAAGAGGTGGTGGCCTCACCGTCGACAGCCAGCCCTGGAAATCAAAAGTAAACGTCAGAACCCTTCCCTAGCTAAAGGAGAAGCCGGTTCGAAAAGACAAGGAGAGTACCTTCATTAGCAGCGATCGTTGCTATTGGTGAAACCATCACAGGGTCACACCCTTGTATCTCTTCCTCCAAAATATGCGAGAATTTGCTCGTATCTGGAAGAGCGGGTTTATCGCCAAAATCAACTTCATCGCCAGAATAATATCCATGCTCTTCGGACGATGAAGACGACAGTTCAACACAAGCAGGCTCAGCAATCGAGGCTTTACTGCTGAGCAGCCCAGTAGTAGGACTGGGATCAATAGTCTGCGAACTGGGTATCAATACAGTAGGAGACACAGGCTATTGCACCTCACCCTTTCTCTCTTGAACTGAAGAAGACCCTGGCCGAGTTGAGACCCCTAGAATCTCAACATCATCCCTTCCCACCAGGTCGACTTCGGATCGCTCAGCCTCCTCAGCCATGACGGGTTCACCTGCAAGCTCCCCTTCTTCTAAGATCACAGGGCCCCTGCTGCGTAGACCGCGAGGACGAAGAGAGGGAATCTCCTCTTCCTCCTCCTCTTCCTCCCTCTGCTCCTCAACACCAGAAGGGACTACCTCAGACATTGAAGCTTCAGTCTTCAAGTCTCTCCTAGCCTTCTTCGGAATAGGCTCACCCTTGGAAGTAAAGCCATGGGAACGCTTGGACACAGCCTGCCGACTCTTTTTAGCGTGCTGCTCCTTGGGTGCTGCCGCTCTCGGTCCCACCCCTGTTTCCCCTCCTGCTTCTTTCTCGGCTGCCTGGTACTCCTCCATACCTCGAGTGCGTTTGTTGGACTCCAATTTGTCCTTATAAGTCGCCTTGATGCTCTTAATGCATGAGATATTTATTGAGAAACCAGGCATCTTGCCAGCCAAGGAGTACCAAGTACAGAAGCTGAGGCTAATGTAACAGTTGGGCGTCTTGTGAGGCAAGCTGAAAACAGCTTTTGTTCTTCCAGCCACACTATAATACCATGCTCTAGCACCTTCAAACAAATTCCCGCTGAAGGAGAGTTTGGCATTGGGGTTACCGACATATAATTGATCATAGCCGAATTGTCGAGCAAAACGACTCGGCATATAAGGCTCGATCGTACATGAGTTCCCTTGCCGAAAGAGCAGATACCCGGGCCGAATATTAATCAGCCACCAGAAGACTCCTGATGGCAACCTTGTGAAATCATCCGGTCCCACAAGGTCGGCGAATTTATCCCCGTAAGATGCACCGGCAATCTCGGGGAAGCAACGGTCGAGATGATAGTTCGAAGCGTTCAGAATACATTTCCGAACGTAGAACATGTAATAGCAACACCAGCTTGAGTTCTCCAGCTTCTGCACAAAAGGGACAAACCCCTCGGATAGAGGCACCGCCGTCATCAGTGAAGGGCAGTGCATAACGTACCAAGCCATCAAGTACGTATATGGAAACTCGATCCTGGGGTTAGGAGTCTTTACTCTTGGCCTTCCCTCCGAGTCAAACTCTGGTCTGCCCTTGGAGTCGACAATCGCTTCCACTTGGCACAGGCTCTTAACCAGAGCCCGTAATCCACTTTGAATTCCAGCCACCATTGCTGGAAGGAGGGCGATAGACTTGTCGTAGGCCAACAAAACCGCCGGGTACACCACATCGGCGACAATTACTTCATGCGGCAGTGTTAGCACCACGCAGCGCTTTAGCCATAGCATAAGAAAGCCCGCCAATAGCGCCCGGTCAGAAATGGGAACTCGGGCTTGATGGTGAAAACTTTCAAAGACCGTATCAGGTTTGAAAGTATCTTCATTTGACTCCGTGGCGTAAGAGCTCACAGAGGCGTCAATCCTCTCAGCAATTTCTTCATCAGTACTAAGAGCCAGACTGGTCATTGGACTATCTTTCTCATTTATGCCATTGAATAGGTAACTCGCCCAGGACATCTGCTTTACACCCCTGGTTCTCCAGGAGGTTATTTGACCGCAGATGTGGAAGTGACACAACACTTTCCAGTATGTCTCATGTACTTGAGGGCTCTTCTTCTTCAAGAGATGAAGTTCTTCAGAAGTCGGAACGTATTCTTCATAAGGGGCGTCTCCCATAACAAGCCCCGAAACTTCATACAGCTCATGAAGAGCAAGCCCCATCTCTCCGACTGGAGTAAAAAATGCTCCAGGATGTCATATAAATTATGGGAACTTTGCGGGAGGCCATACTGCACAGCCCTGACCGAGTGGTACAGCCCCACCTGTTCCAGCAGAGCTCCAAGTTCGACGAGGACAAATCCAACCATCCTGCCCCACCAGGATCTGTTGGAAGAATGAACCCACCCGAGCGGGCGAAAGTCGACGGGAAAATCACCCCTGACCTTCATGAAATGGTTGATAAAGGTGGTGCCGAGCTAAGGGGTTTCCCCTCTTGGATATTCAGACCTGATCAATCCGGGGAATAAACCAAAGACCTCTTTCCCATGGCCGGCAGAACATACTTCTTTGGCACCTAGTTTGCCAAGCGAGACACCGGAGACAAATCGGGAAAGATTCCAGTCCATCGCACGGTGAACAGACATATACTGAAGATAAGATAGGGGATACATCCTCTCCATATTGGGAAGAAAGAACCTCATACCCCCTATCTGACGAAGCCACTTGTAATCGCCGTCGTGCAAAATCCTATCTTCCTCGTCGATGTCATCACCAAAGAAGAAGACAGGCTTCTGTAATGGAGTGCGTGTATCCGTCTCAAACACTCCGTCAGAGATAATCTCCCGAAGGGTCTTCATACTGGCCTTGGAGATCTTCTCCTTTCGCTCCTTCAACTTGCCAGTAATCACAGGAGCAGTTTTCTGCAGCACAAAGGTCAGGTTATGATCAGTGCCGCCTACATGCCCAAAGTGGCACTTCTTGGACAAAGGGTTGGAGGGTATCGTACTGCAAAGAGAACAACACTTGATCAGAAATCTGAAAGAAAATGGTTAAGTGTTTGAAACTCAAACGCAGGAATGAATCCAGACGCGGAGATCATCAAAATCTGCGTCCAGATTCAAAGAACGCGAGGCTAACATGAAGCCCGCATTTTAAATCCAGGACTTAGAAAAGTTTCTAAGTATCAGACTCAGACGCGAGATTCATTAAAACTTGCGTCTGATCTTACAAGGCGCAAGAATCGTAAGAAGTCTGCGTCTGAACTCCCCACACTTAGAAATATTTTGAGCATTGAGTCCAAAACGCAAGGGGCCCTACGTTCAACAAACAGATACGAGCTCAAGTTGATAAAAGATGCAGAGGTCGCCAAACCCGCGTCTTGTCTATCAACTCAAGAACCGCGCCTGAAGATCAAACACGGGCATGAGCCCGCGTTGGCAGTTCACATTCAAAAGGGACTTAAGAGTTAAAAGAACTCTATAAGCCCCTTCAATGGCGGAAACCAAATCAGATGGTTTTATTACCTGAAATAGGGGCTTCTTGCATGGAGGAACCACCCATTTGGGTCTCAGGAACAACAGCCTTCGAAGACGAAGCAGTATGCTTGACTTTTGGTGCCATCGCAACCGTGGAATCTGTGTTGAAGATGGTGAAAACGGAAAAAAACTTCGAGCTTTTCTTAACCCTAAGAGGCTCAAACAAAGAAGAAGAGTCTAATGATGACTCTTGAAAGACTGTTATCTTTTATAGGCACAGTGATTCGCAGGGATACGCGGCGCTTGGCTCGACGCCTAATCCCTGTCTGACGCGTGGCAGGCATATTAAATGCAGCGCGAAATTCGCGCGCCAAAAAGAAGATGTCCCCTCAATTCTACTGGACGCGTGGCAACGCGCCCACAACACGGATTCGTGTTCAACAGAAAAATCACGTCCCTCCGAAGGTCGCGCCTTTTCAACTAGGCCAAAGCCGCGTCTACTTCACAGAGCGACAGCCGCGTCTTCATCCCAAAAGACGCATCCCTACAAGAGGCGCGTCTTTAAAGCAGCATGACCACTGCGTCTATAGAACTTGCATTCAGTCCTTACTTCTGCAATTCAGTTCAACAGTACACTGGTACAAGCAGATGACTGTTCACCCCTGCTTCAAAGTATACTAACAACAAGCTCAGAGCGCTGGGGAGGTCTAGACTGTGTATCTAGACACTCGCCCCGATCATTTCTGGCGGCTTCAAAGGGTTTCACAGTACACTCACGAAGACCATATTTCAGACAAGATTAAGCTCCGAGCATCTCAAATGATTGTCAGTCCAATCATGAGAAGTATGAATTTAACTAGAGTCCAAAGTATTTCGAAATCCGTCCCAGTCAACCGCGGAATATCGAAAACTTTGGAGGGGGTTCTGTAGGCTGTCTAGAAATCACTAAAACAAGTCATCAAAAAGCAGAGTCCAAACTCCAGACGCAGGGCTAATCATAGCTAGCACTGCAGCACAAAGACGCAAGAGTCAAAACCCGCGTCTCAGCATCACTGCAGCGTAAAGGCGCGAGAGTCAAAACCCGCGTCTCAGCACCACTGCAGCATCAAGGCGCGAGGGTCGAAACCCGCGTCTCAGCTTTACTGCAGCACCAAGACGCGAGGGTCGAAACCCGCGTCTCAGTTATAACTGCCCTCGTTATGGGGCCAATCACTGCCCACATAATGAGGAAGTTAACCCCCATTATGGAGCGTTTTTAGGGGGCACGTTCACCCCTGAAACCTCTATAAATAGCCTTGTTGCTATGGGTCGGTCGGTCAATCAGATAATTCAGGGAGAAGAATTTGGCTTGTGAACTTTCACAGAAAAGGAAAGAGAGTTCAACTCTTCAAGTAACTTGCTGCGTACAAGTCAATCTTTGCCTACAATCTCTTTGAGATTCCTAGTCGACAGGAGCTGTGTTACTCCGTCTGTCATCCAAAGAGAAGATTCCCAAGAGGTCCTGACGTTCACCCGGTCAACGGAAAATAAGATTCACTTTCCACAACCACATCAAAAACCCAGCATTAAACAAAGGGGAGATTCAAGTCTAAACATCTCCCCTCTCTTGTAGTCGGAGTGTTAATCCGTTGTAATCTTTCATTTGATTCAAGGAAATTTCACAAGGAAGCATCTCCCACCGAACAATGATGACTTCATCCATCAAGTACCAGGACATCTTTGCTCTACAACTTCTACCTGGCCATTTGAAATGTGGGGAATGGACGTGGTTGGCCCTATCAGCCCACCTTCATCCAAAGGACATCGGTTCATCCTAGTCATAACTGATTACTTCTCTAAATGGGCTGAAGCTATTCCTTGAGGGAGGTAAAGACATCTGACGTGATAAAATTCGTTAAACATCACGTCATTTACCGCTTTGGCGTGCCACGACGAATTGTCCATGTTAACGGACCCCAGTTCGTCAGCTAAGCCTTTCAGAGGTTCTGTAATAAGTTCAGAATCTAGAGCGTATCTTCAACGGCATACTATCTAGCCGCTAACGGCCTTGCAGAAGTTTTCAACAAGACTATTGGAAAACTTCTCAAGAAATTCGTCTCGAAAAGACAACGTGACTGGGACGACAAATTAGGTGAATGCTTATGGGCTTATCGCACGAAGGTTCGAACCCCGACGAAAGCTACACCGTTCTCTTTGGTAGATGGGTATGAAGCTGTACTCCCACTAGATATCTAGATCCCATCTCTACGCGTCGCCTTGACAGCAGAGATAACAAATGAGAAGAAGCTGCGATTCCAAGAGATGGAGGCTTTAGATGATAAACGCCTGCAAGCTCAACAGCAAATCGAGCTCTATTAAGCTCGAATTACCAGAGCCTTCAACAAGAAAATCAAGGAGCAGGCTTTCAAGAAGGGTGACTTTGTCTTAACTGTTAGAAGACCTATGGTAATGACACATAAGACTAAAGGGAAATTCCAACCTAAATAGGAAGGATCATTTGTAGTGGAGTCACTCTACTCAAATGGAGCATATCACCTTATAACCCCAGATGGTGATACGCTCATGATGCCAATCAACGGCAAATTCTTGAAGAAATACTATGCTTGATAGTATTCTTCTCCTGATCAAGTTAATACTACACCTCTGATCACAACTTTAGATCCAAGATGTTTAGAAGAGCGCCAAAGAAGAGCTTTCCTCCACTGGATCACATCACGTTCGATCAGTATCGAGCTGATCAACCACTGGTTACATCATGATGCATGATGTAAACATTGAAGAAGATACAAAGCGTAAGACTTCGGTTTTAACCTCGTTACTCTTCTCTAGTGTACCTATGGACATCCTACGCCTCTAACGGCTAAAGATAGAGGAAAATGTTGGTTTTTAAGTCCAACATAAGTCCTCGACAACTCATCATGCTGAGGGGAATAGCATGGCTAGCCCAACTCAAACGGTAGTTGGTAAAGGCACACCAAATCCGTTGATAGCTGAGGTTTTGCTAAAAATCCTAAGGGACTCGGTTCCGTCCTTTCTTCCAAAATCTCCATCAATTCTCATCCACAGAATGCTAGGGCTACAAAAAAATACCTAGGTTCATCTCTCCAACGAAATGAGCTGGGACTTATCACGTTAACAGCAAACCTCTGACAAGCCAGATTTCCCCAATACCTAACAGATTCATCAAGTTAATATTAAACCTCTGGCAACGAAACTCATTTAAAATCTCCCATGTCCCTACAAAATCAATGATTGTCACGTTAATACTACACCCTGACAATTCATTTTATTTTCCACCAAAGCCCCTTACCAATTCTCTCTCATAGAGTGGTAGGTCTACAAACTCAATCATTGTTAAGTTTAACACTACACCTCTAACAGTGAAAAGTTTCAATACTCCCCAGCGAGTACAAACTTCCACTTGTCGCTCCCTTACATGGAGTCACAATTCTTCAAACCTGTCAAGTTAACACTACACCTCTGACATTCCAAACTCCACTTGTCAATTCTCACCAATAGAATGACAAGTCCTGAAAATTGCTCATAGCACAACTAATTCTTGTCAAGTTAATACTACACCTCTGACATTCCAAACTTCACTTGTCAATTCTCACCAATAGAATGACAAGTCCTCAAAATTGCTCCTATCGCAAACCAATTCTTGTCACGTTAACACTACACCTCTGACAAATTACTGTTAAGTTTAACACTACACCTCTAACAGTGATTAAGTTGCTGCCAAGTTCAATATTAAACCTCTGACAGTCACTTTTCCTAAGGCTTCCATATCGAAGGTGAGATGAACGATGCTAAGTTTAACAGCACACCTCTAGCATCCAGTTCATTGTTAAGTTCAACAATACACCTATGACAATGACTTTCCCTCGAACTTCAATATCGAAGTCGAGATGACTAATGCTAAGTTTAACATTACACCTCTAGCATTACCTCCACTGTTAAGTTTAACACTACACCTATGACAGTGATATTTTCAGTTTCCCAAATGAAGTTGAAATTCTTGTGGAGCTAAGTTAACATCACACCTCTAGCTCACATCCTTGTCAAGTTAATTTCACATCTCTGACAAGATTTAATCCAATCCGTTAAGTTAATATCACACCTCTAACGATAAAAATTCTCCTAGATTCCCAACGGGTTTAGTCTCACTTGTTATTCTCGTCAACAGAATAGCAGGTCCACTTAAAAGTACTGTTAGATTAATATTATACCTTTAACAGTGTTTCCATCAAATCCTCAACTGACTCCTAATTATGTTAATACTAAACCTCTGATGAATACTCAGTCATAATCCTCCGTGAGGGTGAGAACTTTGCTTGTCATTCTCATTCGTGGATTGGCAAGTCCACAGAAACCATCCCACTCCTGTCAAGTTAATATCATACTTCTGACAGTAATCTTAAATTCCTTAAATGGAATTTTCAACTTTGGCTTGCTAAGTAAATATCATATTTCTAGCAAAATCAAAAGAAATCACTTCTATTTGTCTGATTTTCAATACAAAAAAGAAGTCAAGACATATAAGAAGACAGGAAAAAGTGCCACTTTTATTGATATTCAAACATATAAAAGTGATACAAGCCGCTCTCTTATACAATAAGATTGAGTGTTACAATAAAGGAGTACAAAGAAGTCCCTCTCGCTCAGTGAAAGGGCACACTCACTCCTCAAAACATTAAAAATTTGTTCTCTTGACTGCGGCCAGGAATAACGAATCAACTTCCTTTCCTCTTGAGAGTCTTAATTCTCCTGATCAGGTTAATAATATACCTCTGGTCAAAGCTCCAAATCCAAGATGTTTGGAAGAGCGCAAAGAAGAGTTTCTTTCTTCCTCCACTGGATCATATCACAATCGATCAGTGTCGAGCCGATAGGGCGCTGATTACATCCTGATGCATGATGTAAACATTGAAGAAGCTCACCGTTAATTGAGAACAATAGTGTTTCTCGAGGTCGAAATGCAAGGGAGCAGTCTAAGTCCACCCGACCAACTGGTGTGGGCCGAAATCCTTCGCTTAATGAGCATCTCCACCACCAAAAAGGCATCCAACGAGCATGGGTTTTTCGTCACTGTCACTTCTTTGAGTAAGATTGGTGAAGGGAGGATTCGAGACCTTACCGGTGAGTCCTCTTTCCTGTGGCCTTCAAAGCCGCCATACCCACCACCATACCCACTGTGACCATGACAAACCCGGGGCATTGCTGGTGCGTCATGTCCAATAAGGCCTTAACAGATATCAGTAACTGCGCGGATCCTCCTCGCCCATGGACAGGAGCTCTGACTCTCCGAGTGTCCGCCAATCGAACAAGCGGGCCGGTCTAAATATTCTCCCATGAACCAAGCTTGCCCATGGACAGGAGTTCTGACTTCCCGAGTGCTCGGCAATTGAACAAATTGGTTGGTCGAAATATTCTCCCATGAGCCCCAAACGCGAGCTTCATATACAAAGCTCGCATTTCAAAAACCAAACGCAGAGTTTATCACACTCGCGTCTGAAGAACTTGAGATTTAGACTTTGAAGTCAATAAGCTCATGTTTGAAAGGCGCGTCTACAGAACAGGGGCGCGTCAATCAGATTTCAAGAGAAAATCAAGAGACAGAGTCTCTTCATGGACAGGGAAGACAAAACTTCAGAGAGACTAAGTATTTCATGGTAAAATACAGTTCCTACCCGAGGAAGAATTCTCTAGAAGTTGGACTTCATTCGTCAAGGCATGGCTGTGAAAGCTCTTAAATCAATGCTTTTTGATCTTGTAATCACTTGACAGTGATAATCTTCGAAGAAAATTGGAAGAAAGCATGGAAGCTTTGAGTTCTTGTTGTTCGTCAAAAAACATGCCCTTAAAGGGAAGGTAGACAATCAAAACGAAGTCCCTCAGAGCGTATGCTCGCAAAGGAAAACAGTCAAGATAAAGGACTGTTAAGAGGCTGAGGCCTATTTATAGGCAAGCCATAAGGCTTATAATTAATGGTATAAAAATCAAAGCCATCCGCCTTAATTCCAGCACGGATATCAAATCCAGTATGGAGGTGACATGCGGATTGTTGCTCCGGGAATATCCAAAGTCACGGTTCCCCAACCGTCAACACCGACTTGACATTAAAGATCCAATGAGATCTCCAAGACTGATTGCATGCGACGCTTCAAAAGCTGAGTCGCGTTTGGATAAGCCAGAGCCGCGTCCCCACCAAACAGCTGAGAGTCGCGTTTCTCTTGATGAGCCAGAGCCGCATCCCCACCAAACAGCTAAGAGTCGTGTCTCTCTCGATGAGCCAAAGCTGCGTTTCCATCAACAGTTCAGAGTCACGTTTCTCTTGTCTGCGTCTCCACTACAAACGAGAGCCGCATCTCAATCACAAACCCAGTGCAACTTAGTTTATCATTCGCGCATCTTTCTCGATGAGCCAGAACTGCGTCTCCATCATCAATTCAGAGTCATGTTTCTCCTGTCCGCGTCTGATCTTTCCTCACTTAGAGAAATTCTGAGTATTGGGGTCAAAACGCAAGGCTCAACGAAGCCCGCGATCAACAAACAGACACAGACCCAAGCTAATGAAGCGAAGACGCAGAAGTCGCCAAACCCGCGTCTTGCCTACCAGCACAAGAGCAGCGTCTGAAAATCAAACACAGGCATGAGCCTCGCGTTTGCGGTTCACATTCAAAAGAGACTTTAGAGTTAAAAAAACTCTTTAAGCCCCTTTAATGGTGAAAACCAGTTCAGATGGTTTTATTACCTGAAATGGGGGCCTCCTGCGTGGAAGGACCGCCCATTTGAGCCTCTGGAGCAACAGCACTTGAAGACGAGCCAGTATGTTTGGTCTATGGTGCCATTTCAACCGTGAAATCGGTGTTAAAGACGAAGAAAAGTGGAAAAAGCTTTAAGCTTTTCTTAATTCTCGACACAGGGCTCAGCAGAGAAGAAGAAGGGTCTCATGATGATCCTTGAAAGACTATTGTCTTTTTATAGACACAGTGATCCACAGAGATACGGGGCGTATGTCTCGAGGCCCAATCTTTGCCTAACGCGTGTCACGCGTCTTGAATGGACGCGAATTTCGCGCGTTAAGGGAAAGACGTCCCCTCAACTTCGCCAGACATGTGGCAACGCGCCCAGAACGCGGGTCTCGCATTTAACAAAGCCGCGTCCCTCCAAAGGTCGCGTCTCTTCAGCAAAGTGAGAGCTGCGTCTATTCAACAGAGTGAGAGCTGCGTCTTCACTTCAAAGACTGCGACTCTCCAAAGGTCGCGTCACGTCTCTTCAGCAAAGTGAGAGTTGCGCTATTCAACAGAGTGAGAGTTGCGTCTTCACTTCAAAGACCGCGTCCCTTCAAAGGTCGCATCTCTTCAGCAAAGTAAGAGACGTGTCTCCATTTCAAATGAGAATTGCGTCTCTGAAACAACATGACCTCTCCGTCTACAAGACTTGCATTCAGCCTTCGCTTCTACAATCAGTTCAACAGTACACTGACACAAACAAACGACTGTTTACCCACGGTTTAACAGTACACCAACAACCAGCTCAAGGCACCGAGGAGGTCTGGACTGCGTATCTAGACACTCACCACGATCATTTCTGGCAGCTTCAAAGGGTTTTACAGTACACTCACGAAGACCACATTTCAGACAAGATCAAGCTCAGAGTATCTCAAATGATTGTCAATCCAATCATGAGAAGTATGAATTCAACCAGAGTCCAAAGTATTTCGAAATCCGTCCCAGTCAACCGCGGAATATCGAAAACTTTAGAGGGGGTTCTGTAGATTGTCTAAAAATCACTGAGGGTAAGTCATCAAAAAGCAGAGTCTAAACTCCAGACGCAAGGCTAATTATAGCCACTAGTGCAGTCTCAAGACGCAGAGCTTGAGAGCTGCGTCTCAGCATCACTACAATACCAAGACGCGAGGGTCGAAACCCGCGTCTCTACTTCACCGTAACGACCAAGACGCAGGGCCCAAAGCCCGCGTATCACATAAAGCTTGACGCAGAACTTGAAGCTCACATTCCAACCAAATGTGAAGCTAAAGTGTTACCTCAACGGCTAAATACGAGGCTCGAAGCCCGCGTTTCAACTATAGAGGAATCATGCGTCACGGTATAACTACCATCATCACTGGGTCAATTACTGTCCATGTAATGAGGGAGTTAACCCCCATTATGGAGGATTTCTAGGGACAGTTTTACCCTTGAAACCGCTATAAATAGCTCAATTAGCTACTGAAGAGAGGCAAAGGTTTTTGGTCGATTTTGGGAGAATCGTGATCAGAGCATCTAGCTGAGAAATCGTTAAGAGTTCAACTCTTCTAACAACTTGCTGGGTACAAGTTTGTTTTTTACCCAAGTCTCTTTGAGATTCTATTTGGACAGGAGTTGTGCTACTCCGTCCATAGTCCGAAGAGAAGATTCCTAGAAGACTGTGACGCTCACCCGGTCAACGGAAAATAAGATTCACTTTCTACCGCTACATCAAGAACCCAGCATTAAACAAGAGAAGATTTGAGCTCGAATATCTTCTCTCTTGTAATCGGAAGTTTTGATTGTTGTTGTAACTTTCTTTACAGTCAAATAAAAAATTTATACGCACCTTTCAAATTTTCCCCATCAAACAATTAAGTATTATATTTTTAATTACTAACTAGTATTTTTTCCATTACTATGTTACTATTATTGCTATGGTAGTTGCTATTATTGTTAATATTGATATTGTAATTATTCTTATTGTTATTATATTATTTTAGTCATTATTATTAATTGTAGTATTTTTACCAAGTATTATTAGATAATATTTTTAATGTTGATAATTTTATTATTATTATTACTACTACTATCTCTTTTGATTATTAGTATTTATTATTACTATTGTTCCTATTATTCATATCTTTTCCTTTTCCTAGCCCATAGCCCATTACCATTGAGATCCTTACCCATTAACCCAAAATCTAAAACTAGTCCTAATTCAAATCCTATCTTATCAAATCTTATCATAAACCTTAACTAATCCAAATCTAAATACTAATAAAAATCATATCTATCCTAACTACACAAATCTAAATATTATTTTTAAAATCATACCCTTAATTAATCCTATCCTAGACTACTAAACCAAACAATTTAAACCCAACTGAAATTCTGATTTTTAAAATCCCTAGTGCCCTATAAAAAGCATAAACTACTTCTCTTTCTACCTCCAAAGAAAAATCATGACCCAACTCTCCCATCTCCTTCTTTCTTTCTTCTCAAGCGAAGCATGAACAAAAAGGGATCACGAAGTGCAGAAATTGAGAAACATGCTAGAGGAGATCAAATCCAAGTAAGTATTTTATTTTCTCAAAATTCATTTGATATAAATTGTTTATTAAAAATCATGTCTGTACCATGATCTCCATGAATATTTTTATACATAAAAAACGCAACCATAAAACCAACAAAAAAAATACATGTGAGATATACCAACGCATATTTTAATTTACATAATTTTTTCAAAATTTTAGAAACAAAAGATTTCAAAAAGAGAGAGGTTGCTGCTCTCGGCCAGGCCGAGAGCAACCCGGCCTGGGCATGGCTGACCCAAGCCAGACTGGTCGGCCGAGCCCAGGCCAAGTCTAGGCCGGGCCTGCCTGGCCTGGGCAGGCCCTGGCCGGGCTTGGGCAGAGCCTGGGCAGGCCCTGGCCCTGCTGGACCGTTAAGCACAGGGCCAGGCCCTCTGCTGCCACACACCAAAAAAAATTTTTTACAGGCCAGGCCGGGTCCGGCCTGGCCTGAACTGGCCCGGGTCTGGCCAGGCTAGGCAGCACTGTGAGACCCAGAGAGGATAAAAAGAAAAAAAAGAAAGAAAGGAAGAAAAGAAGATGAATTTGCATATTAAAATAATTTATTAAAAATATCAAAAAAATAGAAATAATATAAATAATATTCTACAATACTTCTACTTTCTATGATAAAAAATTTTAGATTAATACCAACATAAATTAACTAAAACCACCCACTTTAAAGCCATTTTCCTTAATGGTAAATTCAGACCCGTTAAGTATTTTAATGGTTTAAAACCTATTAAAAATCCAACAAAAATTAGAAATTGGTTTAAATTAAACCTATTAAATTCATTAGACCCAGAGAACTATATTCCTAACCCCCAAACTAATTAATCAAGATTAAAACTTCTTATAACTCTCAAGTAAAATATTCTTTTCAAAATCTAACCAATTCTATTGGAATGAACCATGTAGAGTTATCGGGGCGTTATGATTTTAGTGCTTTGGACTTGGAATCGAGTTCAGGTGAGTATTTCTTTTTTTGTGTAATTTTATTTAATTTTGTCGTGAGTGTTCTTTTCCTCCTTCAGTTAAACAAGAATTTTGTAATAAATGATTTTAATTGTTGTGTAATTATGTTACTAAAATTTACTAAGATGATATTTGTGAGTGTTTGCTCTTGTATCATTTTCTTATTTATTTTTATCAGTTACTTGTATCATTTCATGTGAACATCTGACTTATTTTATCAGAGTGATTACCTATATTCTTTCATGAGACATAGGTGAGTGCTCACCCTATTTAGTTAGTTCATATGAGTGTTTACCAATATCATTGCATGTGTGGAGGATTATTACTTTGATTCTAGGCTAGTTGTCGTACACCTTAGACTGTGACTTGAATTGATCTTGAGATTGGCATGATTCATATTTGTAGACTTATTTGAGATATTATCGGACATTTATTTGATGATGTTTCAGACGAGAATTCATTTGGACAATAAAAATGGATTAAATAGATGTTACCTTAAGATTGATTTATCTGGATGCTTGGATTTATATATGGACCTAGAGTTCAACTTGAGGTTTACATGAATACCTTACCTTGATTTTTAATCTATCACACAACACTGATTTTAAATTATTAATTGCAAGTATTTTATTTGGATATATTCAATGATAAATTATCAGAGTAATGATGTTTATTGATATCGAGGTTTGAGTACAAAGACTTTCTAGATTTCATGTAGCCTGAGGATGTCCCACTCCTTAGTTATTATCTTGATTGGGATTGGAACTGGTGGTGATGTAACTTAAACTATAATTATGTTTAGATCTTGGATTTGACTGGCTCATTATGGTAATTATACGAGTTAATATCTGAGTGTTATTATCAGTAGATTTGATTATTTTTATTGATGGTAAAATATGTGAGAGTTTGGTTAAATATTGATGATTGATTAATTTGGAGATTCTTTATTAAAAGAACGAGATATTGGACTTGGATTCGTTAGTAAACTCGATTGAGTTGGAGTTGACTTTGGGTTAAGGAGTAGGCATAGATTTGTTTGACCTGACATGGTGGCATGTATATATATAATTGACTAGTTACTTGAATTTTTGAATCTTGTGTTTGAACTTAATGAAAGTGAGAATATATGATAGTCTTAATTGAGATTGGATAGTGATGACTGATTGGATATAGATGAGTATATATTTTATAAATTGGGACTTGGAT
This sequence comes from Agave tequilana, assembly GCA_038442645.1. Classification (NCBI taxonomy): domain Eukaryota; kingdom Viridiplantae; phylum Streptophyta; class Magnoliopsida; order Asparagales; family Asparagaceae; genus Agave; species Agave tequilana. Next base: position 61,892 of record JAVJIF010012623.1, read on the forward strand.
ATATCGATAACTTTGAGGATCTGAGTTGATTAAATATTTTGCCCGGATCATTTTATTCATGCCAGCAGGTCATTACTTATTCTGAATATCATGATCTACCTGAAGAACTTAACTGATTATACATGACATTTACCTGATAAATATAGTATCCATGTTACCATAATTGCTGGGAAAATATTGTTACGGTAACAACCTTATGTTATACTTGTTACATGTCCCGTTATACCGGTATCCTGATTATACATGTTGATATTGTTACCCACTGAGTTATCCCAGTGGTCTAGGCAACATATACATTAAATAATCTTGATAATCTAAATAACCTGATATTAAACAAATTATACTAATGTTGGGGAATTTGATGGAGGAGAAAGCATATGTATTTTGGGTGGACCTAGGATAAAAGTTACGCAGCCAAAAGAGGGTTCCACTGCAGGGTTCCCGTGGGGTGACTGGCATCCCGGCTTGTTCTTATTCCTTTTATACATGTTATACATGTCCTTGACTACCTAGCAGTAGGGCCTGGTTCAACGCCAGGAGCCTGGGTCGTGACCCTGGGTATGTACGGGACCCACATAAAGTATGGACAATGTCTCCAACCGATCAGTTTCAATAACTTAGGACCCTGATTAACATGTGTAATAGGCGTAATATGGGATGCGTCTATTACAGGTGGCAATTGGTGTTCGCTAACATAATAATAATAATAAACTGTTCATAATATACTGTGATTGATTATAGACACCTGATACATTCATGATATTATAGACATCTGATTATACTCATAACTTAATGTACATGTGACTCTAGTATTGACTGACTCTACCCGCTTAGTATATAGATTGTGATAAACAATACCTGATTGGATACCCCGCCTACTATATAGATTTGATAGACACCTGATTGAATACCTGACTGGATACATACTCTACTGTGTGCTATCTATATTATTGTTTATTTACTTATTCATGTCGTTTCTTATTCTAGTTTATATATTATCATGTATTCACATTTATATGCATGTGCATCTTTCCAGTTTATTCATACACATTCACTAGGAGTTCTGACTCCCTGGGTTTGCATATCCAGATCTGTGGCTATTTATTACTGATCAGGTATTTGGAGAGGATTACATACGTTACAAGGAGCTAGAGTCTCTCTTCTTGATTATCGGTATTCCTACTTTTTTGTTAAGTTATTTCCTGATTCTATGTATATCGCATCCCGTTGCCATTTCTTTCCTTTATTCATCTGCTATCATTGTGTTAGATATTTATATGTCATATTGGAAAGATTTCGATTTATCATAGTAGATTTTATAGCTTGTTCAGATTTCTTTAGGCTTAGGCTTAGCGTATATACGTGGGGTGTTCTCCTCGCGTATGTACGTCGCCGACTCTCGTCGCGACTCCGTTTCCACGCATTTTGGGAAGCGGGGCGTGACAGGGTTTTCTTGGTATCAGAACCAGGTTTACTCAAAGAGGACCTTATTCTTACCGGTTACCTGAGATAATTTATATTTACACTGCAATATACATATACTATCCATACGATGATATTGACTCCATTTGGAATTGGTCGTTCTTTCTCTTATGGAATCCATCTCTTGGATCTTTGATATCCCTGATTTCAACTCTTCTTTTAGAGTAATCTTGGTTCCATTTTGATTCTTATTCTTCTTTTTGATCTATTTTCCTAATTTTATCTCCTGAGTTTGAACACTCCATGTTGAAGCCGGTTGCAGAGATTAGAGTGCGCTGCGGAAGCGAGTGGACCCATGATACAGTGAGAAACGGCATGAAAGTTTTATCTTCTCTTTTGATCTTGATTTTCTATCATTCCTTGCTTTAATCGAAATTTCGAGGACGAAATTCTTATAAGGTGGGTAGAATGTAATATCTCTAGTCTAAAATATTGTATTTTTATTTTTCTAAAGCATTTATTTTATTTTACTGGTTATTTTATTATTATTTATCAACTTAATTTACAGTACAAATTATTTTAAGATAGTAAATGGAATTTCGGCCTTATATTTATATTTAGCATTATTAAGTATTATCTTTTTAATTACTAACTAGTATTTTCCCAATACTATGTTACTATTATGGCTCTGGTAGTTGCTATTATTGTCAATATTGATATTGTTATTATTCTTATTGTTATTATATTGTTTTAGTCATTATTATTAATGGTAGTATTTTTATCAAGTATTATTAGAAAATATTTTAATGTTGATAATTTTAATATTATTATATTATTACGACTATCTCTTTTGATTATTAGTATTTATTATTACTATTATTACTATTATTCATATTTTTTTCCTTTTCCTAACTCATAACCCATAACCATTGAGATCCTTACCCATTAACTCAAAACTCAAACCCAATCCTAATCCAAATCCTATCTTATCAAATCTTATCATAAATCTTAACTAATCCTAATCTAAATACTAATAAAAATCATATCTATCCTAACTACACAAATCTAAATATTATTTTTAAAATCATAACCTTAATTAATCCTATTCTAGACTACTAAACGAAACAAGTTAAATCCAACTGAAATTCTGATTTTAAAATCCCTAATGCCCTATAAAAAGGGTAAACTACTTCTCTTTTTACCTCCAAAGAAAAATCATGACATAATTCTTCCCACCTCCTTTCTTTTCTTCTCAAGCGAAGCATGAACAAAAAAGATCTCGAAGTGCAGAAATTGAGGAACATGCTAGGGGAGATCAAATCCAAGTATGTAATTTATTTTCTCAAAATTTATTTGATAAAAATTGTTTATTAAAAATCATGTCTATACCATGATCTCCATGAATATTTTTATACATCAAAAACCCAACCATAAAACCAACAAAAAAATACATGTGAGATATACCAACGCATATTTTAGTTTACATAATTATTTCAAAATTTTAGAAACAAAAGATTTCAGAGAGAGAGAGGTTGCTGCTATCGGCCAGGCCGAGAGCAGCCCTGCCTGGGCATGGCTGAGCCCAGGCCAGGCCTCGCCGGCCGAGCCCAGGCCAAGTCTGGCTGGGCCTGCGTGGCCTGGGCAGGGCCTGGGCAGGGCCTGGGCAGGCCCTGGCCCTGCAGGCCGGACCAGATCCGGCCTGGCCTGGCCCGGGTTTGGCCAGGCTGGGCTGCACAGGGAGGCCTAGAGAGGATAAAAAGGAAAAAAGAAGAAAGAAAGAAAGAAAAAAAGGTGAATTTGCATATTAAAATAATTTATTAAAAATATCAAAAAATAAAAAATATAAATAATATTCTACACTACTTCTACTTTCTATGATAAAATTTTAGATTAATACCAACATAAATTTACTAAAACCACCCACTTTAAAGCCATTTTTCTTAATGTTAAATTCAGACCCGTTCAGTATTTTAATGGTTTAAAGCCTATTAAAAATCCAACAAAAATTAAAAATTGGTTTAAATTAAACCTATTAAATTCATTAGATCTAGAGAACTATATTCCTAACCCCCAAACTAATTAATCAAGATTAAAACTTCTTATAACTCTCAAGTAAAATATTCTTTTAAAAATCCAACCATTTCTATTGGAATGAACCATGTAGAGTTATCGGGGTCTTATGATTTTAGTGCTTTGGACTTGAGATCGAGTTTATGTAAGTATTTCTTTTCTTTGTGTAATTTTATTTAATTTTGTCGTGAGTGTTCTTTTCCTCCTTCAGTTAAACAGGAATTTTATAATATGATTTTATATTGTTGTGTAATTATGTTACTAAAATTTACTAAGATGATATTTGTGAGTGTTTGCTATTGTGTCATTTTTTTTATTTATTGTTGTCAGTTACTTATATCATTTCATGTGAGCATCTGACTTATTTTATCAGTGTGCTTACCTATATTCCTTCATAAGACATAGGTGAGTGCTCACCCTATTTAGTTAGTTCATATGAGTGTATCAATATCATTGCATGTGTGGAGGATTATTACTTTGATTCTAGGCTAGTTGTCGTACACCTTAGACTGTGACTTAGATTAATCTTGAGATTGGCTTGATTCATATTTGTAGACTTATTTGAGATATTATCGGACATTTATTTGATAATGTTTCAAACGAGAATTTATTTGGACAATAAAGATGGATTAAATAAGATGTTACCTTAAGATTGATTTATTTGGATGCTTGGATTTATATATGGACCTAGAGTTCAACTTGAGGTTTACATAAATACCTTACCTTGATTTTGATCGATCACACAGTACTGATTTTAAATTATTAATTGCAAGTATTTTATTGGGATATATTCAATGATAAATTTCAGAGTAATGATGTTTATTGATATCGAGATTTGAGTACAGAGACTTTCTAGATTTCATGTAGTCTGAGGATGTCCCACTCCTTAGTTATTATCTTGATTGGGATTGGAACTGTTGGTGATGTAACTTAAACTATAATTATGTTTAGATCTTGGATTTGACTGGTTCATGATGGTAGTTATACGAGTTGATATCTGAGTGATATTATCAGTAGATTTGATTATTTTTATTGATGGTAAAATAGGTGAGAGTTTGGTTAAATATTGATGATTGATTAATTGAGATTTGATAATGATGACTGATTGGACATAGATGAGTACATATTTTATATATTGGGACTTGGATATATCGATGACTTTGAGGATCTGAGTTGATTAAATATTTTGCCCGGATCATTCTATTCATGTCAGCATGTCATTACTTATTCTGAATATCATGATCTACCTGAAGAACTTGACTGATTATACATGACATTTACCTGATAACTATAATGTCCATGTTACTATAATTGCTGGAAAAATATTGTTACGGTAACAACAACCTTATGTTATACTTGTTACATGTCCTGTTATACCGGTATCATGATTATACATGTTGACATTATTACCCACCGAGTTATCCCAGTGGTCTAGGCAATATGTACATTAAATAATCTTGATAATCTAAATAACCTGATATTAAACAACTTATATTGGGATTGGGAAAATTGATGGAGGAGAGCGTCTGTATTTTGGGTGGACCTAGGATATAGGTTGCGCAGCCGAAAGAGAGTTTCACTGTAGGGTTCCCGTGGGGTGACTGACACCCCGTCCTGTTCTTATTCCTATTATACATGTTATACATGTCCTTGATTACCTAGCGGTAGGGCCTGGTTCAGCGCCAGGAGTCTGGGCCGTGGTCCTGGGTATGTACGGGACCCAGCTAAAGCATGGACAATGTCTCCAAGCGATTAGTTCAATAACTTAGGACCGTGATTGACATGTGTAATAGGCGTAGTATAGGATGCGTATATTACAGGTGGCAATTGGTGTTCACTGACATAATAATAATAAACTGTTCATAATGTACTGTGATTGATTGTAGACGCCTGATACATTCATGACATTATAGATATCTGATTATACTCATAACCTAATGTACATCTGACTCAAGTATTGACTGACTCTACCCGCCTAGTATACAGATTGTGATAGACACCTGATTGAATACCTGACTGGATACATACTCTACTGTGTGCTATCTATATTATTGTTTATTTACTTATTCATGTCGTTTCTTATTCCAGTTTATACTATTATCATGTGTTCACATTTATATGCATGTGCATCTTTCCAGTTTATTCAAACACATTCACTAGGAGTTCTAACTCCCTGGGTTTGCATATCCAGATCTGTGGCTATTTATTACTGATCAGTTATTTGGAGAGGATTACATGCGTTACAAAGAGCTGAGTCTCTCTCTCTTGACTATCGGTATCCTGCTCTTTTGTTAATGTTTTTTCCTGATTCTATGTATATCGCATCCGTTGTCATTTCTTTCCTTTATTCATCTGCTATCATTGTGTTAGATATTTATATGTCATATTGCAAAGATTTTGATTTATCATAATAGATTTTATAGCTTGTTCAGATTTCTTTAGGTTTAGCGTGTATAAGTGGGGTGTTCTCCTCGCGTATATACGTCGCCGACTCTCGTCGCGACTCCGTTTCCACGCATTTTGGGAAGCAGGACGTGACACAGCTTCATCTCAACTACGATCTCATCCCAATATGGTAATGATAATGACAACATCCCCATCACAACAATCTCATCTTGATTGGGTCTTTTACCTGACCAGAACAGGAACCTAGTCAGATCTGAATCGGGTTGATCCCAATCTAAACCTGAGTCTGAGTTGAATCGGGTATAGACAAATAAATTTCTAGCACGGAGTCAACACAAACTGAAACCAATCTGAGTTGCACCTGTAATAGTAGGATCTAAAGAGTAAAGATCTCTTTAAATAGATAGAATTAAAAGAATTTATTATTTAAACTTGGATTCAGTTGTTAGCCAATAAGGCAGGTTTCCCACCCACCATGTGGAATTGTATGATTTATGCCAAACCAAACACTAGACCCTTTTTTCCCCTTAATGAATTATGTGGATATCTCGGACCCCTTCCCCTAACTAGGGGAGAAAACTCTGATTGTTATGTTTGTTGGAGGCATGGCATGAACTTGTGAAACTCCCCTTATCACACATAAATACGTTTACCACTTATCCCTCCCTCTTTCGCTCCATTCCTTCCACAGTTTTTTTTCACCTAGATTTGACACATTGATGTCAGGTTGACATGTTCCTACCTCAAATAGCTTTCACCACTCCTCCCTATGATAGTTTTCTTAGCTAGGACTTGATGCTAACTAAATGGGTTGATACTAAGCTGGTAGATGGTCATAAAATTTTCCTTGAGTGAAGACTCATGCTCCACATTTAAATCACTGCATTGCAGAAAGTCTGAAATTGAAACACGTTTAGCAGTTATAAACCCAACATGATTCCAGATGCAAATAAATCCAAACCTAACATCAATTGGATCACACAACAATCTATAATCTACTTATGCATACAAACCAGCCTAAACTCAAAAACTATACAGATCCTTGAAGATCAACACCAAAAAATGAACATCCAAGACAACACAGGTCTGCTGCATGTTGACAAAGTGGAGATAGAACAGAGTTGGGGTTTCTTTCTTCTTCTTTGTGAGATTGGGGGGGGTGTTGGAATCATAGGATGTAGAATTCTTTAACTGTATCTATTGTTTTACTTCCCATTACCTGTTACAGACATTAAAATTCCTAGGATTTGAAAACAAAACCTACATAAACCTACATTTTCTTCTCTTGTTATTACCAGCAGCCACTGAATGGGAGAGCAAAAGAGAACTTGGTGGCATGAAACTTGTAAAGGAACCTTGTGCCAAGTAGCACAGGTACTTATCTCAGTAATCATGAATCCACATTCATGTCGGACAGGTATCTAATATCCATCACAATAGTAATGCTCGTAAAAGGCGCCCACCGAGGCACCTAACCAGTACACCTAGACGTGTGTGAGGTGTAGACCTCTCGAGTTAATCAAATAAAGTGGGCGGCAAATTATACCTCTCATTTCTAATATGTGTACAGCTTAAGCTTGCTGGTAACAAGTGCGTGTAGGGTATATTAATGTTAGGGGAACCCATTGCGCAAGTCATTTTCCATTGGAGGTTCAACGGAGGTTTTGATGTAACAACCTTAACCCCACCACAAACTCCCACCCCACCAGGGCCACCACATCCTCTGCACGCACTTGCAGAGAGGTTATTTCAGCGATGCAAGATATACCTAAGGATGAATTTTATCAAACACAATATTTAATATCTTTATTTCCTATTCTGTGATTTCTTCCCTTCCCCTTTCTATCCTTGCCACCTTCCTTGAAGGCCTGAATAAGTAATTTGTGAACCAACAATCACCAGCCCCCTACCATTTAACCATCAGAACCACAATCACAGTCAACAAATTTCACAATTGTCAAGAACAGTATGTTTTTTTTGTCCTTCTTTCTAATTTCCCCCCAGTTTTCCTTCTGTTTTTCTATTTTCTCTTCTTTTTTTATATGGTCTTTCTTTCTTTTGCATACTCGAGTAACTTCTAGTACTAAGCGGTTTTCCTTTTTCTCTTTTCCTTTTTTGCTCCTGTTTTAGTTTTTTCAGCTTTTCAGCTCTTCTATTGCCAGCTATTGTTATTGCTAATCAGTTAGTTGCTCCTTTCATCAGACTTCTTGAGTTAGTTTTATTAGGAGGGGAAAACATATGACCGGTTGCTTGATCATGATCAATCACTGAGTGGCCAACCCAGGCGCCTAGGTAGTCTTAAGTGGTCAACTCAGCCAGGGCCCAAGGGCTTTGCTTTTCCTGCTTTTAAATCACTGCACATTCACTGTACTCACGTTAGATGCTTCTCAACTATGTACTCATATTTATAGACGTTTTATATAATTTCTGACACTCTTGAACATAGCTGACACATTTCATACACTTGCTTTACATCTACACTGTCATGCATGGATATATTGATTTTTTCCTTTTCATTTTAGGTGACTCAATCTGCACCTATTATTTATTTTAAAATATAAAATGAGACATATTGAAAGAAAACATATGCTACATATTGAATGGAAGACTGTGTCTCCTCTTAGAAGAAGAATTACCATGTGCACAAACACACACATATGATGTATACATACATGTCAAGCACCACATACGTGAGCACATCCCGTGCACACAAACACACACAAAATACGTTTCATACATGATAAGTTTCCATGATTCATACTTCCATGTATCTGTATTTTATAATATGTGAGAACCCTTTTATGAGTTGTTGTGATATAGCTACTGACTTATCAATAATTTCAGGCATCTACATGATGAAACTAAACAGAGGTCTGAGATAAATTGTGGGTTTACTCAAGGGAATTTAAACAGCTAGCTAGTAAGGCACCAGGAGTATAATTGGTGCATTGACGAAATTAGTGTCAGCTCCTGCTTTATTAACTAAACATTTGGCTGTGACATTACTTCCCATTTCTTTCACCTTAAAAGACAATCATTACATATGAATCTCAAAAGTGTGGTGAAATCATAAACTTATGCAAAAAGGGTACCTGTATTGTTTAAACACAAGCAATTAGAACAGAAATGCCCCTTGCCCATATCATGTGCTTCCACCCTTTCCTTCTCACTTCCACCTATGACTGCTCAAAGTTGAGCTTAATTTCACCCCTGCCAATAATCACATATTACATTGGCATATTGCATGGAACAACAATTACCAGTGCCAATGGCATTATAGATCAATTTTCCGAGCATTTACTTTTTCTCAGAACTTATGGTGGAGAAAAAGATTTCGGGAGTCAGGACTCTAAATTTTAGAGCCTTTTAGACCATCTCCAATCCCGCTCTATATCTCTATATTTAGAGGGGGATACACTCCAACCGCCCTCTATATCCTCCTCTAAATGTAGAGGAAGCCCTTCTCTTGCTTTAAATTTAGAGAGATGAGGGAGAAATAGAGGACTCCCTCTATATCACTATTCACAATTTAAAATTTCAATTTTTGCCCTTAAAGTCTCATTTAACTTTTCAAGAACATCAAATGTATCCTTTAATATAGTTAAACTAATTATTAAAATCAATATAACTTTAAATTTACTTCTCTATTTTAAATAAAAATGATACCGTTGGAAATGTCTCGACAATACCTTCATAACGATACTAATATTGAACATATTTAATATTAATTTTAAATTTCTCATTATCAAACATTGAAAATACATCGAAATTGAAATACACCGAACTTGAAAAAATATTTGCTTACTAAATTTTAATATTCTTATTATATGAAAAATAAACTAATTTAAAAACATTCATATTAGTGATGTGAAACGTGTATGGGGTGGAAGCAACATATAAATTAACTCAAAAATACGCTTCACCAATAAGAAAGATCGTTAGTAGGAATTGAATTAAAACAGATAAAATTAAGTTATGATATGTTGATCATGCAAGTGCTTATCAATTTCACTGTTTAAAGAACTAATTAGAAACTTTTGTTTATGTAGGAAATCAAGTTCTATAAGAAATAAAGAAGTCAAGCAATCATAAGGGAGAAACAGAATCACTCGCTCACTTTTTAAAATCAAAGTTTATTCACAAGTAATTGAGGTACAATTCCAATCTTTAAAATTAATATTTAGAGTCCAGATATTCATCATCTACTTTATTATCTATTCTGATTTATTGTTCGCATTAAAAAAAATGAGCGAGCAATTCTGTTTCTCGCTTATGATTGCTTGACTTTTTTATTGTGTATAGAACTTAATTTCCTGCATAAACAAAAGTTTCTAATTAGTTCTTTATACATTGAAAGTGATAAGCACTTGCTTGATCAACATGGCATAACCTAATATTATTTGTTTTAATTCAGTTCCTACCAACGATCTTTTTTATTGGTGAAGTGCATCTTTGAGTTAATTTATATGTTGTTTCCGCCCTATACATGTTTCACATTGATTAGTCTCATTTAAAAGGCATCGACGACGTGGTTCTAATGGTATAATTTTTGTTAAATAATAATTTGCTATTAAATGATTTATTAACATTTAAACTAATATTAAAAAAATTGTTAAATAAGGGCTGCATTGAATATTCGGATATATTCCCAAGCAACCCTCTAAAAATAGAGGGTTGCATTGGAGATGCCCTTATGGACAAAGTTGGGTCTCCATCGAGCCAAGGTCTCGATTTCAATTTCAATTTCAAGTCATCCGCCAACGAAGCTTGATTCATGATCATTGATCCAATTCAAGTGTCATCCTTGACATTGTCTTAGCTCAATTTAAGGTCCAAAAGAAACTTATCTTACTTGTTTATTATTTGACAATTTGAACAAACATCAAACTGAACTAAAACAAATAGAATAATAAATCCCTGACAAATGCTTTCGAATCCAAGCAAAAAATCCCAACCCTAACCCTAGAAAACTAACCAAAGATCCTCAAAAACCGAAGCTACCCAAATCTCAGCAGCTGGAAAATACAAGGAGAAGAATTCTTACAGAATAAATCGATGGAAATTCCATGAGAAACCCTGCATAAACCTCAGCTTTTCTCGTCTCTCTTAGTTTTTTTTGCTCCCAACCATCTGCAAGGAGTTTGGTAGCGGCGGATTCACGCGCCTAAGAATTTGACCGTGGGGATGGCGTCTGCTCAGATATTTCGTGGACGAAATTACCCCGTACTGTTGGACAAATTTACGGGATTTGAGACAGAGGATTATGGATTGTTAGAAGGCAGATCAAGGGTCGGCTGGGGAGGGCTGACTCTTGGAGTTTATTGGTCAACTGACGCGAGCGTGAGAGCGCCGATCACACAGCTAATATAAGCGCGCGACCTGGGAATTGGACCGGGAATGGAACTGATGACGTGGCCTCCCGTCGTTGCGGCGTAAAGGAAGGACAACGGGGCTGCTGGTGTCGTTGTGTTTCTATTTTGGGTCTGTAATATTTTGTTTAGTTTTCGGTGGGCCCCGCTCCTTGTCCTGTCCCTCTGAAGGTTGTGATGATTTTGATGGCCTGTTTGTTTCATCGGAAAACGTTGCAAATTGTATGTGTAAAATTTTTTTTCCATTTTCACTTGTTTGTTTTTCTGAAAAATAACTTGCAAAATATAACTCTCATTTTCTCATTTGCAGTTGCTACAGTTAAATTTGTGGTCAATTAATCTCACTTTTACACCCACATTTTCTCAATTGTAATTGTTATAGTTAATTTTGTAGTCATGTAACTCCCACTTGTAGTTCAAAGCAGTTACTTGATAATAAATATATAATTTAATATTATTAAATATTTTATATTTATAATAGTGTTCAATTTCTTATTTAATTATTTAATTATTTTATATTTTAATCTTTATTTTTTATTATTTTTAATATTGTTTTAATATTTAATATTTTACTATTTTAACTTAATTTTTTATTTAATATTGTTATTTAATACTTTATTATTTTATTAATACTTATACCATTTTTTATTGTTTTATTAAAGTTAATATTTTATTAATATAACAATATTATACTTTAATATAAAATTATTATATATTTAATTATTTATTTTTTAATATAAATAATTACTTTATTAATATTATAATATACTTTATTATTATATTAATATTTTATTATGTTAATATTGTAATAATAATTCATTATAATAATATAATAATAATTAATTATAATTATATTTTACTTTGTTAATTTTATATTTTTATAATATTACAATAATATTATAATAAAAATTAATATTATAATAATTTCAAGTATTTTTTAATATTATAATATTATAGCTATATTTATTATTTTTCTTAAGATTTTTTAATATTTATGTTTTATTTGTTTTCTTAAAATTTTATTAATAGATTTTCTTAAAAATTTATTATTTATGTAGTTAATATTTTAGTAATATTTTACTAATTATACTAATATTCTATTAATATTATTGTTATAAATAAAATATTAAGATTATTAATATTTTATCTCAAATTTATTAATACAATTTAATTTGCAATAGTAATTTTAATTTATAGTATTTATAATATTTATATCGCTGCTACAGTTAATTTTGTGGTCAACTTTTTCACTTACACGTTTACATTACCAACCAAACACCGTAAAACACAATATACCTTTTTTCTACACTTTCACTTTACCAACCAAACACCTTAAAACACATTATACTTTCCCATTTATACTTTCATTTTATCAACCAAATACCGTAAAACACAATATATTTCCCCTGCTACAGTTCACATTTTCCATTCTCATTTTACGACTTACGACTTGCGATGTTTTGCGGCGAAACAAACAGGCCCTTCATCTCTTTGCCGTTTCAATTGCAAATCTTTAACTTTCAAATATTTATTTTTTAACAAAAGGTTGTTGATGAGGTTTGAATCTGAGGCTTTTACAATACGCATTCATTCTTTTATCGATGATTTACACTTCACTAGTTAACTCTTCAGGCAATAGGTCAGACTTGAATTTGAAACTCCCAATGACTCACTCCTCAACCCTTCACCAATGAGTTAGATCTCACTAGTTTTAACTTTCACATTAATGAATAGTTTGGACTAGCAAATTTTTGAAATAAAAAATTGGATGGAATTACAAAAAATGAGAGCGGTTTTTATATTCTAAAGACATGAGTAGTTTAGTAATGTTCCACTTATTAAAGTATGTAATGTGCAAAAAAGTTAGATAATCCACTCGCATTCATTTCTATCCAAGTAACTTAAGGGCTACACATACCCAAAAAAAAAAACTAAGTGATTCTAGAATGAATGTTTTAATGTGAATTAAATAAATGTCATGATCAAGTTTGATTTGCCGTGGAAGATCCATTCCATTTACCTCAATTTACATGTCTTGAGCATTTATCTTCAACTACTTTTGGAAAGCAAATAGTATAAAGCTCTGTCGCTCCTCCTCCGTTTCCCCTCTATTTTTCCTATCATTTTATATTTTAATAATTAATTTTTATTTAACTTGTAAGATTAAGAATACTCCATATCTTTAATTATTTATTTCTACTGTCTAAGTATAATTGGAACTTTCAAATTATGTAATATATGATAGAATTCTCAAATTACAAAAACTCTCACACACGCACAATTTTTTCTTTCTAATGTCAAGATATAACTAAAACTCTCAAATTATATAATATTTTATTAGAATTCTCAATACATAAAATCTCCCTCTTTTTATGTGTGTGTGTTTTCAGTATTCTAATGTAATTGGATCTCTCAAATTATGAAAGTTTTTTCTGTCTTTATTCTTCTTTCTTTTTCTGTATTAAGACTCTTGATCACTACTTTCTTTTATTTTTCTAGACTCTCTCCTCTCTCTATCACTTCAAGTCTTTCAATTCTTTCAAATTTTTTTCAATTCTTTTTGTGCTTTATTTGTAAAGATCTTTTTCTTTTCTTTGTTTTGCTCATATTTTCTATATTTTAATTTTCTTTTATTCTTTTATATATCTTTGTTTTCTCCCGTTTTAGAGTATGATGTTCTCGTCATACAAACACTACACTAGGTGATGTGGGATTTTAAAGGTGGCTCCCACTGATTCAAGAGATGGCCCCCACCACATCCCAGTGTAGTGTGGCACTTTTCTCCGTGTGGCACGTAATTCCGCGCATTTCTGACTGGTGTTAGCTCTAATACCATTTGTAACACCTCAAGTATATAATTTTTTTCACCATTCTTTCCTAAAAAATGCTAGCAACGATTAATTTTTGAGTTCATGAGAACTATTATATGCTAGAGACATTCTCAGTGGGCATATCCCATGTGGGGCTATTCATTTATTTTGGAGGTTATTGTAATATCCCCTAGTTTATAATATCGTCTTAGTTTTTTTTAAAACAATTTATTTGGATATACTTATCATTATTTAATTATCACTATTACTATCATTATTTTAAATGTATTTTATAAACACTATGCTCATCATCATCATCATTGTTAGTATTATTGTTAGTTGTTAATATTATTATTGTTAATACAATTATTATTATTAAGTGTTATTAATTACTATTATCATTACTAATTAATTATGGTTGTTATTAATATCTAATTTTTATTAATTATTATTGTTAATATGCTATATATTAGTATATTTTCTCTTCTCATTTCTAAGCCCAATACTAACACTCCCCCATGTTCCTTTTCATTCTCTTTTGTTTTTATATTATCCCCAAACCCATTAGTCAAACCCAAGCCCACAACCCATTAATCTTCCCGTATATAAACCATAATCACCTCTAACCCTAATCCTAATGCAAACCCTGCTGCCACTGTCTCCTTCTACTCTATCTTCTCCTCCTCATCAACCCATGCGCCGACCATCTCCGCCGTGCTCCTCTCCCCCTCTCTCTATCTAACCCTAGCCGACAACTCCCCTCTGCCAGGCAGCCCGTAACCACCATGCATCACCATCTTCTTCGTCTTTTCCCTCCCCCCTTACCTCAGTCGTCGCACTCCCTTTCCCATTATCTGCCACGAACCCATGCCACCACATCCACCGTGCCATGGCAAGATATTCCCCGAGCTCCACCCAGGCCGAGCTCCTCCCGCGGCCTCCATCACCACGGCATGCTACCCTTCGCAACCTTCTTCCTTTGTCATCTCCAGATCCCGATCTCCACACAGACCACCTCCAACCGCCATCTTCTGCAACCCCGCGTCTTCATCACCTTCATCCCACACTACGCCGAGCTCCACGTCCCTCCAGCCTCACAGCCCACGAACGCCACGACGACCCCCTCCTCGTACTCGGTCGCAAGACTTGATCGTACACGTGCATCACATATTTAATATCGCATGTGTCACATGTCTATTTTATTCTTTAATAAAATTCTGCTATTTAATATATTTTCATGTTTAGTGGCATGTAGTATAATTAAGGAAGAAGAGAGAGATTGACAGATTTATCCAATTAAATCCAATAGTTCAAATCAACGGGGATCGACTCAAATCCAGAGGTTCTAGAAGTAATCTTATCTGAAGACCGGATATATCAGATGAGATAATATAATCAAAATTTAAAGAAAAAATGGATTAGAAGAAGGCCCTATCGGTTTCGCTGAGGATAAAGAGATAAAATATCAAATCTAAAGTAGAAACTCAAAATTTAAAAGGATAAAATGATAGAGGACAAATGGACAGACAAATGCCCCCTGATCCTGGCCCTACGGCCAGGATCTTGCCACGAAAACCGGCAAAAGCCGTGTTTCCGCAGCCTGGTGGTGTGACGCTCCCCTTTCTACGTACACTTCTTATCCTTCTAATTCTTTCCTATAAGTACCTCCATACCACGAAAGCAGAAGGGACACAACTCCGAAGGAATGGAGAGAGAGAGCTTTAGTTTAGTTTAGAGTTTTATTTTCCTTTTCAATGTAATTTTTATTTTATTTTAAGTTAGAGAGAGTTACATTAGAGAAGAAGAAGAACTTTAATCAGAGTGACACTGATGTAATCCTTCTTCAAGAGAGAATTGTATTTAAGTGACATCAATGAAGTTTTCTACTTTTCTTCATCGTACTCGATCTAGCCACGCACCATGTTCAAGTTACTTTTTATATTTGCTTTACTTTACTTCACGCTGAGATAAGTCTTTATTATGATTCAATGGTAGAGGCAAGTACTCTTTTGTATTCTTTCCATTCATTAGTTTAGAATCACACTTATTATTTTTATCTCTTTTTCTTTTTCCTTTCTTTTGTAATTAAAGCAACAACCAACTCTTTTTCTACCATCTTCTTTTTAACTTAACTTAACATTTTTAATTTCTTTTTATAAAATTGAGAAGATAAATATTAACTTGTTTTTGGTAACTTAATTAAGAAACTTACACAAATCTTCTATTGAAGTTCCTCCTTGTGGATCACAACCCGCATAGCCACTTACTACAACGGTAGAATTGAGAACCTAGCACTGTTCTAAAATTCTATATTTTTCTGTGCAGGTTAGGCTCGATCATATATTTTGCGCCATTGCCGGAGAGGGACTGTAAGTTTTTCTTCTTTTTAATTTACTTTAAACAGTTTAACCTTTTCTTTTTTATTTTTGTGTGTAGGGGCTAATATTTGAAAACTAAAGTTGTAGTGAACATATTGTTACTCTGTATCTCTGTCCAAGAAGGCAGAGCATCAGAGCTCATAACTGCAGTGAACTACTAACTGTAGTTTCTTGCAGGTTACTTGAAATACAAGGATTTAACTACTTCAGTTAATAGTTTTCCTGTTTAACATATTCTGCACACTATTCTAACCTCAACAGTAATATGGTTGTTTGTTAATGCTAAAAAAAATTTAGACATTGCATTCTAGACATTTGTTTAATTCATTACATTTAAATTACTATTGAAGAGTGCTGGAGCCAAGGTACATCTGCATTGCATATAGTTTAGAAAACACACTTGTATGTTATTCCTTGGGTGTTATTTTTGCTATATACTTGCACACGCGCACTAAAACGATTTAAGGGCTTGTCCTATAAAAAAGATAAGGTGAGAAAGTCATTACCCTTTCTTAACCCAAAATCATATCCTCACTCACTAACTCAGCCTAACTAAAAATTGAGTAGATGTTGGCCCTAAGGACATCTCGGACTCAGTAGGAGACTGACCTAAGGGAAAGTTGTTAGACTTTGACTCTTGTCAAATCGGTGTGAAGGTTGGAGATTGAGAGGCAAAATCTCGAAGAACAATGATTTGGCATAATTAGGCACGTTACTCAAGCACGGATACCTCTCACTGGTCTTGCCCCTACCTGGCTGATTAACTTGTGGTCAGATTACTGCAATATACCTCCAGAGGCCAGTCAACCAGTTAGGAGTCGTCTAGGTCTAAGATCTACCCTAACATAGGCTAGATTTTTCTTTGTTTTCTTTGTTTATTTTGTTTGATTTTGACTGTACTTGTGAAAATGGATTATATTTATTTTTTTCCGAATATAACTCAAATCTATATTTCACCCCAACCTCTTTCAATTCAAAATCACTAACCCGGCATTTCATAACTTTAATCAACCAAATATGCTGGATTGGTCTTTTTCGAATCAATATATGCCCCAATCTCAGTATTATGAACAAGATTGGGATAATCATTACGACCTTTCATCGAGTTAGTGAGGATACAACTCCCCGAATCTTACTATCAATAATCTTACCAACAAACAGCTTCATATACTCCATACCGAGGCCACCTATAGAAGAAATATCTTCTTTAGAAAAGAGTTTCGAAGCCTTCTTTGAGTCCACATGACAATTGCAAATTCAAACGGACTCAATTCTCCCAAACAATTCCCAAATCCAAGATCCCTACTCCAATTTTCAAGTCCCACCATAACAAGAACCTGTTGACTTTGAAGAGAGTATAGAATCCATGATTCAAAGCGAAAATTTCTTTACCCAGTCTATCGATATGATAGAAGTAAGACTTAGTCGATTGAAAAACATGCAAAGGAATGAGGAAACTCTCCCTATCCAATTCTTGACTATTCCCAATACTTCTAGGCATATTGATGGAAAACAAGAATCATGGTATCTTGAAGACTGTGATCATGATTCAATTTCACCACAAAACTTTAAACTTGACCAATACCAACTCAAATTGGCAAGTTTTCAGTTCAATGAGGTTGAACTTGAAGATGAATGTGACACCGATTTCTAATATTGTGATTCAGTTTCACTTTTTGAATCTATACTGATTCCGGTATTCTTACCCCCATTTGGACCCATTTCTGAAGCTAACATTGATTTCTATCCCTATGAGCTTGAACATGAACCACCTATTTTGAATAGTCACATTCTATTATTGGGAAATGAATGTAAACTTCAATTTTAAGATTTGGACCAAACTCATGAACCAACTCTGACTCTCGACCTAAACTTGATTTAAGTTTTATTCCCGAGTCAGTATCGGTTCCTATTCCTTTCATTGTTGAGCCTTAATCATCTATTCTACAAAATCACATTTCATTGTTGGACCAAAGTTTAGATCAATATGACTACATGATGATATCCTAAGATTGTTCATATAACCGAAAAAATTTTCATGCTAGGATCTTGCATGATCTTATTCTATTGGGAGTATAAAAATGTTAATAGGAAATAGGTCGCGAAAGGTGGGTTTTATGAAATTCACAGTATCTAGATTAGATAGAAACGCTTAGCCCAATGAGATCACCACTGGAACCACCACCTTGAGATGACAATTTTCCTTCCCATTCACCTTTATCATGTATTGTTGCATTTCATTCATACATTGAGGATAATGCATTAGTTAGGTGTGGGGGAGGGTTTACTAACATACTAATTTAGGTTTTTACTAATATATATATATATACCTTTCTTTAAAAACTTTTTGAAAAGAAAATAATACTTTGACTTATTTTTGTAAAAATTAAGTTATTTTTTAAGGAATAAGATAATCATAATTAGAATTTCTTATACTTGGTCAAAATAAAATAATTTGTTTGATTTCTAGGTTAGGAAGAAAGATTGAAAAAGTAATTTAGCCTTAATTTTACCTTAATGAAATATGCATACCTTATACACTTATACACTTAGGGTTCTAAAACAAAGATTCTTATGCCTTATAAAAAAATATTTACTATAAAAAATCCCTTTGATTAAGCTGGGTATTTGTGTCTCATATAGCATAAGTATATGCCTAAAGTAGTTCATATAAATAAAAATTCTTAGTTTTGTGGACTTGTTTGCTCGAGTCCTAGGTCCTTGGGGTGTTTTCTCAACTGGTGCTCTAAAAATCGTCTGATTTGAGAGTCACTAAGACTCGTTACTTGGGCGAATTAAAAAAACTAATAGAGCTAAGGGATATACCGCAATAAATGTAAAAAATAAGGCATAAGAGTTAGAGTTGAAGAATCCCGAGTCAAATTTTCAAGGTCACAAGGTGCATATGACTTAGAGTAAAATAATAGACTAGATTAGAATACAATTTTAATCCTTATCTTGATTGAAACAAGTTTTTGAATAGAGACTAAGTTAGAAATGACTAAGTTTTGATAATCCTATGACTTATAAATTACTTGAATTTTTATATTAATACTTTAAATATTTTTTTTCCTTCAAAAATGTGTTTTCAGAATATTCACATTTTGTTTCTCTTTCTTTATGGATTTTGTGGGTGTAATCCAGTGAAAACTCTCACGAGACAAAACTCGTCTTCTAGGGCAACCTAGAGGTTTAACGACTCGTTGCACGTGCTAAGTGTAACCGTGATTCCTACGAAAGTGAGTTAGGTTAGTTAGTTCTATTTTTTATTTATTTATTTTGCTCGAGGACGAGCAAAAGATAAGTGTGAGGGTGCGATTGTTCACCTGCATCATATATTTAATATCACATGTGTCACATTTTTAAAGTTATTCTTTAATAAAACTCTAGTATTTAATATATTTTCATGTTCAGTGACGTGCAATATATTAATGAAAAAGAGAGAGATTAAAAGATTTATCCATTAAATTCAAAAGTTCAACTCAACAACGATCGATTCAAATCCAGAGGTTTTAGAAGTAATCTTATCTGAAGACCGGGTATATCAAATGAGATAATATCATCAAATTTAAAAGAAAAATGAATTAGAAGAAGACCCCGTCAGTTTCGCTGAGGATAAAAAGATAGATTGTCAATCTAAAGGAGAAATTCAAAATCCAAGAAGATAAAAGGATAGAGGATAAATGGACAAACAAATGCTCCCTGATCTAGCCTAATGCTAGGATCTTGCCGCGAAAACGCAGCAAAAGCCATGTTTCCGCGGCCTGGTGGTTGAATCTAGCGCTCCCCCTATTTTTATACGCTTTTTATCCTTCTAATTCTTCCCTATAAATACCTGCATACTTGAAAGGCAGAAGAGACACAACTCTGAAGGAATGGAGAGAGAGAGCTTTAGTTTAGTTTAGGATTTTGTTTTCTTTTTCAATATAATTTTTATTTTATTTTAAGTTAGAAGAGTTACATGAGAGGAGAAGAAGAAGAATTGTAATTAGAGTGACACTGATGTAATCTTTCTTCAAGAGAGAATTGTATTGAAGTGACATCAATCGAATTTTCTACTTTTCTTCATCATATCGATGTAACCAAGCACCGCGTTCAAGTTACTCTTTCTATTTACTTTATTTTCCTTCGCGCTGAGGTAAGTCTTTATTATGATTTAACGGTAGAGGTAAGTACTCTTTTAGTATTTCTTTCCATTCATTAGTTAGAATCACACTTCTTCTTTATATCTATTTTTCTTTTTACTTTCTTTGTAATTAAACTAATAACCCAACTCTTCTTCTACCATCTTCTTCTTAACTTAACACTTTTAATTTTTTTTTTATAAAACTGAGAAGATAAGTATTAACTTGTTTTAATAACTTAAAAGAAGAAACTTACACAAAATTTCCATCCCAGTCCCTCCTTGTGGATCACGACCCGCATAGCCACTTGCTATAGCAGTAGAATTGAGAACCAAGTATTGTTTTAAAAAATCTGTATTTTTCTGTGCAGGTTGGGCTCGATCAAGACTACCTCGCGCACTACCGGCCGCCCGAACTTAAGCTCCACCGAAATCCACGCCATCTTCACCCATCTGCACCCCCAGCCGAGCCAACCGCCCATCGTTGTGCCTTTCACCCACATGAACACCCGAGCACCACCGCGGCTTCCTCTTCCTCGCTTGCGCCACAGGCATGCTTCGTTGTGCTCCTCGCCATCTCCTCTCCCTACTACTGAGCCATGCAACTAAGTCGCCTTCCTTCTCTTACAGCACAACTAGCCGCCCACCTGAGCTTCCCTCAGATTGCCCTGCTCGACACCCTCATCATCATCTCCATCTTCTTCCCTCCGCCTCTTCTTCTCACGCCACAATAGCCACCATACTTGCCCACGCTCCCTCCTTCGTACATGAGTCCCACTCCTCTTCCTTTTCTCTGTTATTCTCTCTCTCTTTGGGGGGGGTGTTGGTGTGTCTCCATCTCTCTCTCTCTCTCGCTTTCTGTATTGTACGTGCGCGTGTGTGATTGTGTATGCGTGTACATGTGTGTTGCGTGTGTTGCAGGTGTACAGCCGACCTGAATCCAATAACTGAAGATCTGAACCTGGAGTTGTGTTCGCAGTGGACCTAACACGCGAGGCGATTCAGAGATCCGGAGCAGTTCGTGCATACAGACTCGATCTAATAAGCGATCAGCACCCGGATTCGTGATATTTCACGTGAGTGTTTAATTTATTGAGTATTTTTATCGTTATTTAATTGGTTGTGAGTATATATGTTTCATGTTATTATTAATTTTTTTGCCTATGAGTATTCACTTTATTTGAGCACTTATCTCTATCATTTCAGGTGAGTTAATGGAATATTTGATCTATTATTGCATGTGAGTGTTTTGTTTATTGTACTTTATGTTATGATTAAATTCAATTGTGAGTGTTTATTTTCTTTGTGATATTATTATATTTATTTATTAGTGAATTTTACCATTATAGTCTGTCATGAGTGTTTTTATTGTGCATTTTATTGTTACTTAATTTTGTAGTTAGTGATTCTCTTTCTTGAATTGATTGTGTCAATTAATTAATTGATATTCACTATTTAAGTTATTTAATTAATTTTGTAGTAATTAGAGATCATTTGATATTGTTAGTTAATTAAATTGTTTGATTTATACATCTAGAAATAGTTACAATGTTGAAGATTTAGTATCTGATTTCGATGATTAAATATTTTGGTGGAGATTATTGAGTTGTCTTTACATGTTTCGATGTGATCGTATTAATGAAAATTCAGACATGCAGAGTATTAACACCACTGGAGTGTTATTCTGTGAGGGATGGTTTAAATATATTATAGATTATGGATCAGATGTAGTCTTGACATTTAAGGTATATGGATTCGATATTCTATCACTGAGATATTAGTGTTTCTATCATTTAATGTGTAGATGTTTATTATTTTGACTTGGATCTAATTATTATGAATGTTAGACTGAATATGAGTTTGATTGGTTCGAGATCATGGATAAAGATTTATATTTATGTGAATTAATTATCAAACTTTATATTCCTTTATTTGGTGATAAAAGAGAATTTAATTAGATTTGAGGATTAGAGTAGATTAATAAAAACAAGAGACTTATTGGTTGATTGAACTCATGGATGGATTTCTAATACTTGAATTTATATATTGACTTAGTTAGAGTTAGAGTTTGACCTGAGACTTATATTGAATCTTAAATAATGTTCAGATGAAATTGATGATTGTTGGATTATTAGTTGTGAGTATTTTTGGCTCTATTCATTGATTATATTGTCTGAGTATGGACGAGCTTGTTGATATTGAGAATCAGGTGTGAATGATTTTAGATTCTATGTTGTTCAAGGATGTTTCACTCTTTAGTTGTGATCTTGATCTTCGTTGATTTAGTTTGATCTCGAGGATATTCAGCAGTTCATTTCACGACTTGTTTCTTATTATGTAGTTATTCAGTTATGGGAATAGGTATATTGTGATAGTGATCTCGTTGATATCAGTGATATTATATTTTTAGAGTTTTACATCAGATACTAGTTCCCAATTATAAGTGAGATCATTGTTAGTAATGACATTATATCTCCAGTATTCTTCATCAGATGTCAGTTATTAATTGTCATTATCAGTTATCAGCTATTAGTGACATCAATAATTGTCGGAGATATTTGGTTACTACTACATTTTAGTAATAATAACTTATATTATTGCTTATTAATAAAAGATATCACAACCCGAGAAAAAAGGAATAATTGCCTGATAATGCCTGTCGTGTATTTTGGAAGGACTTGAGATGGTTAACCGAGTTTTGGGTTCCATCATGGGGAACCAAGATAGTACTGGCTATCTAGTTATGCAATTGTCAGTTATTAGGGCTGTGCCCACACTATAATGGGTTATAGGATTTAGGTTTAAATTAATTGGTACGGGTTAATGGGTATAGGGTTATAGGGTTTAGGTTATTGGGTTTTGCCCAATTTGAGTAAGAGAAAGATGAGAACAAAGATAGAAAAGAGAAAGAAGAAAGAGAGAAAGAAGAGAAAGGAAAAGGGAGAGGGGGCATGGCCGGCCATTGGCGGCGCAGCCAGGGCGCAGCCAGGGTGGTGCGGCCAGAGGGTGGTGGCGCGGCTGGCCCCGTGGAGGTATCTAGTGGCCATGAAAAGGAGAGGAAGAGGAGGAAATGAGGAGTGATGTTTTGGAGTTGAAGATGAAGGTGATTTTCGTGATGGTGAAGATTGAATTGGAGAAGGAGATGGCGATGGTGGATTAGATGGTGTAGTGGTAGTGATTATGGTGGACATGGTGGTGGAATTGAGGAGGTGGTGAAGAATTTGACAGTGGAGGAGATGATGGGTTTATGGTGGTGAGAAGTGGGGATGAAGTTTGAGAAGTAAGGTGGAATTTGGAGTAGGTGGTGGATTTTTTGTGGAGGAATTGGAGGACAGGGTGGTGGCCGCCGTGGTGGGGCTCGCCGTGGGTTCTCCAGAGCTAGGGTAAGGTCGAACGGTCAAATAGGGAAGAGAGAGGGAAGAGTAGAGAGAGAGAGAGAGGAAGTTAAAGGGGATTGATTGAAGTTAATGGGAATTAGAGAAAGGAAAGAAGATTAAGAGAGATTTAATGCGGAAGAGAATTAAAGTCGGTGGAAAAAAGTTGATCAGTAAGTCGGTGGAAAATATGGGAGAAGCTAGGTGAAGAAGAAAATAAAGAAAAAAAGAAAAAGGAAAATATTTAATATTATTTAAATGGGTCAAAATTTGACTACTTCCGAACGGTTCCCAAAATTCTATAAAATAAAGAATATTATCTTGAGGAATAATTTGAAATCAGTTTCAAGAAACCCATTATGGTTTGTAAGTTAAAAATCTTGGAATGTATCAGCGATACCTGTCAACACCAGTTCAGCCGAATTTTTGACTAATTCAGAAAAAATCCCAAAAACACTAAAATAGAAACTATGATTCTAAAGAATAATATAGAAGCAGATTTTAGAAAAATTAATTTTGTTTGTAAATTAAAATCATGAAGTCAATTATCAATATCGGTCGACACCAAATGCAGAGATTTTTCAAAATAATTCAAAAAATTTCAGAAAATCCTGAAAATCTCAAATATTAGAAAATTATATCTGAAACTGAAACCGGTTCAATCTGACTATCAGGAAGGTCAAATCAATTTTATACACCGTATCGCGTACTGATATTGTGATACGTACATCTAAGATCGGGGGTTACAGCTGACTCCGAGCAACCCTAGTAGGCGAGCCTCCGTCTTTCAGGGGGCTCCCCGAGGGATAGCTGCGGGGGCTGTCTTTCCCTCTTAACTATCCAGGTAGGACTCGATATAGGTGTAGACTGTCAAAAAATCATTAAGGACAAGTCATCAGAAAGCAAGGTCCAGATTCCAGACGCAAGGCTAATCATAGCCACTAGCGCAGTATCAAGACGCGAGGGTTGAAACCCGCGTCTCAACATCATTTTGATGACCAAGACGCAGAGCTCAAAAGCCGCGCCTCAGCATCACCGCAGTCCCAAGACGCGAGGGTCGAAACCCGCGTCTCTGCTTCACCACGATGGTCAAGACGCAGAGCTTGAAACTTGCATCCCAATTATTTATACAATTCCTAGAAGCAGAGTTCGAAGCCCGCGTCTCACATGCAGCTTAACGCAGAACTTGAAGTTCGCGTTTGTCAAGCGTTACCTCAATGACAAACAACACGAAGCTCAAAGCCAGCGTCTTGGTTATAACTCTCTCATTATGGGTCAATTACTGCCCACGAAATGAGGGAGTTAACCCCCATTATAGAGTATTTTTAGGGGACACTTTTACCCACTGAACCTCTATAAATAGCCCAGTTTGCTATGGAAGAGGAGTCGGGAAATTTTTGGTCAGAAGAACCTCAGTCATAAGTCGTAGAAGGACCAAGATCTCCAGCAAAAAAAAAGAGAGAGTTCAACTCTTTTAACAACTTGCTGAGTTCAAGTTTGTTCTTCCCTAAAATCTCTTTGAGATTCTTGTTGGACAGAACCTGTGTTACTTCGTCCACCGTCCAAAGAGAAGAATCCCAAGAGGTCTTGACGTTCACACCAGTCAACGAAAAATAAGATTCACTTTCCATCGCCACATCAAGAACCTGGCATTAAACAAAGGGGAGATTTGAGCTTGAATATCTCCCCTCTCTTGTAAAAGGATTATTGATATGCTGTAATTTTTCTATACAACCAAATAAAGAATTTACACACACCTTCAATTTTCCCATCAAACAATAGGCTGTTGACTCACTCGAGTGGCCATCAAGGTGAAACCTGTCTAGGCTGACTCCGAGCAGACCTAGTGGGCGAGCCTCCGTTTTTGAGGGGCTTCTCGAGCTATGACCGCGGGGCTATTTTTCTCTCATAGTCATCAGGGTAGCCGATATAGGCTTGGCTGTTGACTGACTCGAGTGGCCATCAAGATGAAAACATGTCTAGGCTGACTCCGAACATCCCTAATGAGAGAGCCTCCATCTTTCAGGGGCTCCTAAAGGATAACCGCATGGCTGTCTTTACCTTATAGCCGTCAGGGTAGGACCCGATATAGGCTGTTGACTCACTCGAGTGGCCATCAAGGTAAAAACCTGTCTAGGCTGACTTCGAGTAGCCCTAGTGGGAGAGCCTCTATCTTTCAGGGGGCTCCTAGAGGGATAGCCGTGGGGGCTTTCTTTCCCTCATAGTCGTCAGGGTAGGACCCAATATGGGCTGGTGACTCACTCGAGTAGCCATCAAGATGAAAATCTGTCTAGGCTGACTCCGAGCAGCCCTAGTGGGCGAGCTTCCGTCTTTCAGGGGGCTCCCCAGGGATAGCCATGGGGCTATCTTCTCTCATAGCCGTCAGGGTAGGACGCAATATAGGCTACTGAATTACTCGAGTGGCCATCAAGGTTAAAGCCTGTCTAGGCTAACTCCGAGCAGCTCTAGTGGGCGAGCCTTCGTCTTTCATGGGGCTCCCTGAGGGATAGCCGCAGGGTCTGTCTTTCCCTTATTTCCGTCAGGGTAAGACCTGATATAGGTTGTTGACTCACTCAAGTACGCTCGTTGTATCTGGAGAGGACATGAAAATAAAGGAGTGTGCCACATTTTAGTGGATGTTACGTAGTTTCACACGCAGTATTGTTTTGAGTAGGAAGCACATTGCCCTGTGGTGTTCTTCCAGCCCCAGGTGGTGTCAAGGAGCGGGTGTCTCAATCGACCGTTTCGGCTGGGTCCTCTCCGAATTCAGGGTCTTCTTTTGAGTCGAGGATGAACTCGTCCAAATGTCCTCGTTAAACTAGCTCCTCGAGGTGTCGTTGGAGTGCCCAACAATGTGCCTTGGCATGTCCCTGACTGCTGTTAAAGGAGAAACTTCCTGCTTCTAGGGAGTCTGGGTCGTGTCTGGCTATCTTAGGGAGTTTTCAACTAGGGCTGATGCTTGATGATGTGAAGATCTGATCGATCGGGAGGTTCAGGGGGTGAAAGTGGTGGAACCTTCAGCCTTCGCCGTCGTCGAGGATCGTCCCCCTTGGGAGCTAGGCCCGATGCTCCCTTGCATGTTTCCTTGAGCTGTCGGACTGAAAGCTCTAGGGGTCATCATGTGAGATGCCCGCTTTGGAGCGTATCTTGTTCGGCTGAAAATGTAGATCAGTTGGAGTTGCGGGGTGCTGATTGCCTCAGGAGAAGAGTCTGTCAGGATTTCTCAAGCGCCTAACTCGATGACTCGCTGCTACGCCTCTCGCAGAACTTTTATCTGCGTGAGCAGCTGATCATTGACTTGCATTGCCGCTTGGCGATCACGTTCCGCTGTATTGCGATGGATGGCAACAAGTTCTCGCTCGCGATTGGCCTTCGCCCGGTGTTCATCCAACCACCATCGCAAAGCAATCAGTAGGTCAAGTTGTCCTCGGGAGAGGGCCGTTGGATCGAATTCGTCAGAGGCGTTGGCATCGTGACGGGAGGTGTTCTTCTGCGCCATGATCGTTGTGAAGATATTTTTGTGAACGGGTTAGAGTGTTGGATAGCGAGTGATCTCATCAAAGGTCTTGAGTTCAAATCTCAATGAACGCACCAAATGCAGTTGTAATTCCGAAGGAATCAGTTCATGCACCAATATAGGAAAGTGGATGTAGTCAAATTAGAGAAAAACCAACCATAAACACAATGAAAATACGAGAAAAGCCGAAAGGGAAATGTAACCCCCTGATCCCTGATATACGTAACAGTATCAGTACGCGATACGACGTAGAATATTGCTTTGACCTCCGTGGTAGTCCGATTGAGCTAATTTTAGTTTCAAAAATCATTTTCTAATATGTTAGATTTTTCAGGATTTTCTGGAATTTTTCTGGATTATTTTGAAAAATCTCCGTAGCCGCTGTCGACCGATACCGATAATCGGCATTCTGATTTTTATTTCACAAACGGAGTTATATTTTGAGAATCCGCTTTCACCATATGTCTTAGAATCGTATTATCTACGTTAGGATATTTTTGAGATTTTTCTGAATTTATCGAAAATCCGACCAAACCGGTGTCGCCCGGTATCGGCGAGACACTCCGTGATTTTTAATTGGCAAACCAGATTGAATTTCTTCAAACCGTTTTCCTCTTACGTCTCAGGATAATATTCTCTATTTTTTATCATTTTTGGGCACTGTTCGGAGTTGGTCGAATATTGGCCAATATTATAATAATAAAATATTATTTTTTTACCTTTCTTTTTCTTTCCTTTTCTTCTCCCTTCTTCTCAAAGCTTCCTTCCCCACCACCCTTTTCAGTCAACGAACCCATCCCACCGCCTCTCACTCTCCCAGTTAAATCCCTTCTCACTCACCCTCTTTCTATTTCAAAACCTCTATCTTCTCTCTCTAAAACTCTCTCTCACTCTCTCTCCATAGCTCTCTCTCTCTCCCCCTATCTCAACCTCTGTTTCAGACCAGAGGAAGCCCGCGGCCCGGCCAAGCGCCGCCCGGGCGCGCCGCCGGTGGCGTGCGTCCCCGGCCGGCGGCCGCGCGCCCCTCCTTTTCTCCCTTTTTCTTCTTCTTCTTCTTCTTGCTTTTCTTCTTCCAGTTTTCTTTCTCTCCTCTCTCTCACTCACTCTCTATCACTCACCCTCTCTCTCACGTTCTCTCTCGCCGGCAGGCTGGCCGGCGCCGCCGGCCAGCTGAGCTGGCCGGCCGGCCCGCGCAAGTGCCCAGCAGCAGCGAGCTGCTGCTGCTGCGGCTGCTCCTTCTTTGGGTAAGTGGGTTCGGGTTTACACCCGAACCCATTAACCCCTATTGGGTTAAAGTGAAACCTAATAACCCTTTGGGTTTTTTTGAAAACCCAAAACCCACTTGGCCAAACCCGACCCGTTAAGAGCTCAACCCGCATCCGAAACCCAATAAAGGTAAATTTACAGAAAACCCCCCTAATTCAATTTATTAATTGCATTTGATTTCTTTTTATTTACATAGTTAACTCATTTTGATGATTTTTAGCGTTCGGGCGATATCTGGAGCATCCGGACTCTGATTCGGAGGATTCTGGATCCGTTGCGATCGTGGGAAAGAGAGCTACCTTCTCATGGCTAGTTTGTGAGTGTTTTCCTTTATAAATTATATTTTATCATGTTTAGTATCTTGGTTAGTTGCCTAATTAATAAAAAGTGATTATCGGTAAATCATTATACTTATTAAACACTAAATGTCATTGTTGGGAAATCCCTGTAGTCCCTGTAAGTAAAACATACTGATAGATAGATGATACCTGATCTGGATGATTGGCTAATTAACGAGATTTCCGATAATAATGTTCCTAAGTGAACCTAGTCTCTAATTGATAATTAAAATAGATTATTCTGTTTCATAATTTACCGTATTCAGAATATAAGAATCGTTATTCTTATTAGCAGTAGTTGACACTCGAGTAGATACTATTACCCCAGACGCTAACATTAGTATTCACACTATGACTTGGATATCATCATCACACGGATACTGTACGGTCACTAGGCATGGTATTATCGTTGACACTGATCACAATTATTCCATTATATGTACTATCACAGAGATATGACACGGAGTATTGCTACACAGATATGTTCTACTGGGACACGGACATACCAATGCACGGACTACCACATTTCATATAATTATTATCATCAGTACATGGATGCTCGGTACACAGTTATCACACATCCCTACTACATACGCTCACCGCACGAGTGTACATACATGTGTTGTTTCCATCTTCTTATCATATGACTCACCGTGCATATTACATGTATTATGGTTCCATGTTATCCCTGTATTCCTCTTATATGATTGTTTCCTGTTATTGATATTGTTATTCCCCTTTACTGGACATGAGAGCTGTTGATATGCGATATGTGGAATCCCACATCTATTATTCCCGTTTCCCGTTATATTGTTCTCGTTTCTCGTTATATTGTTCTATGCTATCAACAGAGCTCAGGTCCTGTATCATGTTACCCGTATCATGTACTGTAATTATTCTTGTTACATTGTATACTTGACATATCAGATCATAAAGCTAACTGGGGTATGGGGGAGACTTGACGGTTGATTAGATCTTATCGGGTGATGTACTGGATCCATATTGTTCTCCCACTGCAGGGGACGGTAGTGCTACCTACCAATTGCTCCATGAGCTCCCGTTACTTGATTATTGTTCCCCTCTTAGCGGAGGGCCCTGGTCTCAGCAGCCAGGGGTTTGTTTAAGGCCGTGATCCCGGGTATGCACGGGATACATCTACCCGATAAGAGCTCCTCGACCATGGGTTTCTAATTAACATAATAAAACAGTATACACAATAGTGACGTCGGAACACTTGTTATTTGGTCACTCTCTCATTTGGATAATGGTACCCGTAGGCCATGTCCGGATGGGTTCGACTGGAGTGCGGGCTCCAGTATGAACTGCCAGTGGTATGGGACACTGGAAGAGATTGATTAAAATACCAGGTGAACTGATTGCTACTATTGTATCAATAACATGACTTGCCTGCGACATGAATACTATTGTTCTGTTGTACTTGTTACTGTTCCTGATAAGTGATCTGCTATCATGTTACGCGTATCCCTTGTTATTTTACCTGGTACTTGCTACATTTTTCTGTGGTGGCATACTTCTCATGTACATGGATACTCTGCATTGCATATATTCTGTTTTCTGTATATCTTGCAGACATCGTTACTGTATATGCACAACAAGTATTGAGGTTATATTACATATGCCCACCTGCATGTTCATATTGCATATGCCCACGTGCATGTTCATATTGCATATGCCCACCTGCAGTT
The DNA here is from genome assembly GCA_038442645.1 of Agave tequilana. Lineage (NCBI taxonomy): Eukaryota > Viridiplantae > Streptophyta > Magnoliopsida > Asparagales > Asparagaceae > Agave > Agave tequilana. The sequence goes on from JAVJIF010012623.1 coordinate 92,671, forward strand.
CACTTCTATCACGTCACCTCTAGATCACATTATTTATGATATAAACTGGATACGACTATGGACATGACCCGATGATAACCGACTTAGTGAAGGTATGAAAAGAGGACATGTTTCAATATTTCTACTGCTTCATGTTTATATATTTCTACTGCTTATTATATGCTTATTATATGGTATCACTAGTACAACAGCATGTATTATATATATTAGTATCGTGCTTGTATTACTATCGTATGTATTACTGCTTCTTCATTTTACACTCACTAGGTCGCTTTCTGACGACCCTGGGTTTGCGTGCCCAGGTTGGAGATCCGAATTATCATATTATCAGGTAGTCCATTGGAATCACATAGGAGATTCCTCATCGAGACTATGCATAGGTATCTTGGTGTTTTATTTTTTGTTATCTTCTTTATCTCTATTTTTTATATCTGTTATGATCCCTAACCCCTTTCTGCAGGTATTCTTGTACTTATTTCCTACTGGAGCCCTTGTGTATATGGAGGCTATGTCCTGTACTGAGGCTTAACGTATGCGTGAGGGTGTTTTCACCTCGCGTATGTACGTCACCATAACGTCCCCGTACCTGCGGGATCGGGGTGTTACATAGTGGTATCAGAGCCTAGGTTCACACCTGGTGTGGGTAACCACCTGGGTCAATACTCGGGCTCTTACCAACAGTACAATCAGATTCAGATTCAAGCTAGTCTGTATCTGAATTTGGGATTCCAGCGACGAGTACAAGAATACCATGTTCTTGCCCATTCATTCCTTGACTCTGTTTTATTCCCGACTATCTGATTTCCTTCTTCCTCTCTTTTCATCCTATTGCTTTCACTCTATTCGTTGTAGTTCACTACACTAATTATCCACCTTGAGTTCCTTAGATATCTCAGAGTGCGCAGCGGAGTGTCGTGGACCCGTAACCTTTAAGCTTTGGGGTTTGAAATATTGTTCTCACACATGAATGGAAATTGCGAGGACGCAATTTTTTGTAAGGTGGGGAGAAATGTAACCCCCTGATCCCTGATATACGTAGCACAGTATCAGTACGCGATACGACGTAGAATATTGCTTTGACCTCCGTGGTCGTCCGATTGAGCTGATTTCAGTTTCAAAAATCATTTCTAATATGTTAGATTTTCAGGATTTTCTGAAATTTTTCTGGATTATTTTGGAAAATCTCCGTAGTCGGTATCGACCGATACCGATAATCGGCATTCTGATTTAATTCTACAAACGGAGTTATATTTTGAAATCTGCTTTCATCATATGTCTTAGAATCGTATTATCTACGTTAGCGTATTTTTGGGGATTTTTCTGAATTATCGAAAATCCGACCAAACCGGTGTCCCCAATATCGGCGAGACACTCCGGAATTTTTAATTGGCAAATCAGATTGAATTTCTTCAAATCATTTTTCTCTTACGTCTAAGGATAATATTCTCTATTTTCTATAATTTTTGGGCACTGTTCGGAGTTGGTCGAATATTGGGCCAATATTATAATAATAAAATATTATTTTTTTATCTTTCTTTTTTCTTTCCTTTTCTTCTCCCTTCTTCTCAAAGCTTCCTTCCCCACCGCCCTTTTCAGTCAACGAACCCATCCCACCGCCTCTCACTCTCCTAGTTAAATCCCTTCTCACTCACCCTCTTTCTATTTCAAAACCTCTATCTTCTCTCTCTCTAAAACTCTCTCTCAATCTCTCTCTCACTCTCTCTCCATAGCTCTCTCTCTCTCTCCCCCTATCTCATCCTCTGTTTCAGACCATAGGAAGCCCGCGGCCCGGCCAAGCGCCGCCCGGGCGCGCCGCCGGTGGCGTGCGTCCCCGGCCGGCGGCCGCGCCCCAGGCCGCCGGCTGCCACCGCCCCCTCATTTTCTCCCTTTTTCTTCTTCTTCTTCTTCCTTTGCTTTTCTTCTTCCAGTTTTCTTTCTCTCCCTCTCTTTCTCTCACTCTCTCTCACTCACCTTCTCTCTCACGTTCTCTCGGCCGTAGGACGGCCGCCGGCAGGCCGGCCAGCGCCGCCGGCCAGCTCAGCTGGCCGGCCGGCCCGCGCAAGCGCCCAGCAGCAGCGAGCTGCTGCTGCTGCGGCTGCTCCTTCTTTGGGTAAGTGGGTTCGGGTTTACACCAACCCATTAACCCCTATTGGGTTAAAGTGAAACCCAATAACCCTTTGGGTTTATTTGAAAACCCAAAACCCACTTGGCCAACCCGACCCGTTAAGAGCCCAACCCCATCCGAAACCCAATAAAGTAAATTTACAGAAAACCCCCTGATTCAATTTATTAATTGCATTTGAATTCTTTTTATTTACATAGTTAACTCATTTTGATAATTTTTAGCGTTCGGGCGATATCTGGAGCATCCGGACTCCGATTCGGAGGATTCTGGATCCGTTGTGATCGTGGGAAAGAGAGCTACCTTCCCATGGCTAGTTTGTGAGTGTTTTCCTTTTATAAATTATATTTTATCATGTTTAGTATCTGGTTGGTTGCCTAATTAATAAAAAGTGATTATCGGTAAATCATTATACTTATTAAAAACACTAAATGTCATTGTTGGAAATCCCTGTAGTCCCTGTAAGTAAACATACTGATAGATAGATGATACCCTGATCTGGATGATTGGCTAATTAACGAGATTTCCGATAATAATGTTCCTAAGTAAACCTAGTCTCTAAATTGATAATTAAAATTGATTATTCTGTTTCATAATTTACCGTATTCAGAATATAGGAATCGTTATTCTTATTAGCAGTAGTTGACACTCGAGTAGATGCTATTACCCCAGACTCTAACATTAGTATTCACACTATGACTTGGATATCATCTGTAAATCACCTAGAGGGGGTGAATAGGTGATGGCTAACTCTATGGTCACTTAATGCCAAATAATGCGGAAGTGTAAACTATTATGACCTAAACTAAACTCTTACACTAAACACCACGTATAACACAAGAGTGTTGCCGAATTTCCCGTGAAGAGCTCTGGACAAACTCCTCTAGATTCCACTTGATAAGGGTTGAGGTGCCGCGTTGGCTCTCTTGGTTAAATACAAGTGTTAGCAAACAACCCAAGCATGTATATCAATTTAGCACAATTGTATATCAAGCATATAAAGATGAGCACAATAAAGTATGCAAGATATAAACAAGAGACAAAGAGAGAGAGAGAGTGAGCAATCGCAAACACAAGGATTTGCTTCGAGGTTCGAACATACTTGCTCTACATCCCCGCCTTCGACACACGAAGGATTTCCACTATGCACGATCCCAATGGATCTCTCCTTGGTGCCGCAACACCTACAATCCCTCGGACTCTCTAGTCCTGTACACGCGCAAGCCCACCGGATCGCCGAGGCCGCACCTCAAACAAGAGTTCGCACCCGAACCCGAAACAATCGAGTCCACACTAGGACCCGAAACAATGCGAACACAACCGTCCGCCTTCTTAAAGAACAAAGTAGAACTTTGGTAATCACAACTCTTGATCACCTAAAATCCTCTCACAAAACACTCCTATAGAATGAATATGTCAATGGGTTGCTCAAGTGTTTGTGAGAAAAATAAGGATGAGAATGGTGGAGGAAAACTCAAAGAAATCTCTTTTACAACTCTTGATAAAATCTTCCCTTATGATAGGAAATATTTGCTCTCAAATATGTGGAGAAAACCTCTAAAAAGAATGGGAAAAACTGGCTCTAAAAGTCTCCAAAATCTTGGTGAAAAACAATGCCTAAACCCCAAATTTATAGGTTAAGAAAAACTAGCCGTTGGGGTTCTGTCAGGCCTAACGATCGACTGTCCAGTCGGCCGGCCAACGGTCATATTTCAGACCGTTTGAGCCATCGGTCGACCGAGCCAGGATACAGAGAGCAATCTCTCTGTCCGGTCGGCCGCCCGGCCGTCCGGGGCCTTTCCAGAGAGCAGAGCTCTCTGGACGATCAACCGGGTCGTTCGGCCGGCCATCCTGCAGAACTGGCGTGCACGTCGGTCGACTGAGTCGATGGACCGACTTCAGCCCTAGTCAACTTGGTCGGTCGACTAGTCGACTGGCTGAAGCCTGGAACAGAAAAATCTTGGGATTAAAACATGATCTTTTTGATTAAAATAAAATCCCATAAAATACTGAAAATCTACAAAAATAGTTTTACCAATATACTTTGATAAACAAACATGCTTGCACAAAATCAGGCATGTTATAAATGATTTGGACTATTTTTTGTAATATGGAAATATTGGCTCAATTGAAAACTTGTATTTTTCTAAAACTTATTTTCCAAACTTTTTCATGATACAAAAATAAGATATTTTGAATTCATTAAAGCATAGTGTATATGGATATGATCCACTACACAAATAAGATATCTATGTTTTTGACATTAAGCTCTAAACATGATTTTGGATAAAAGATATGTAAACATGAAAACCAAAATCCAAGCAAGTGTTTTCCAAACCGAAAATCTTTTGTAAAACAAAACTATCAAGAGTGTGTGTGTGATATATACTTAAGCAATCCACCAACTATTCTATCCTTTACATTTTATCTAAAAAAAAATCTTATACCTAGACACAAGTCTTTATCTTCTTGAAGTCTTCACTTGAAGCCTTCTCATCTTCTAGACTTGGTCCAAACACGATCCAAACACGATCACTAGCTCGTTGGATCAAACCGTGTAAGCTCCAAAACTTGACTTTAAATCCTTTGTTAAAGCTCACACCTACTAAGATCTTGATAACAAATCTGTCACTAATTAAACACAAGATCATTAGTACAATAACTACATGAGTTGATCATCATCAAAACTAGAGTGATGGGCCTTTGGGCTAACAGTCTTTCCCTTTTTGATGATGACAAAACTCATGAAGTTATATATGCATGGATTAAAGTAAAGCTCCAAAGAAGCTCCCCCTTAACTCATGCATACCAATAAACAAATAATATGCAATGAGGCACATAAACATGTATGCAAATATAGGAGTAAACATGCTAATCAAGCATAAAACAAAATCACTAAATCTTTTTTCTCCTATTTGCAAAATAAAGCATATATGCATAAACACAAATCTTAATCCCCCTTAAGCAAGGAAAACAAATACTTCTCCCCCTTAAGTTAGGAAACATGCATATATCTCAAATACTTCTCCCCCTTTTTGTCAATCATCAACAAAGGGGTTAAAGTAAAAACAAAATCATCAAATCTTTCTCCCCCTTTTTGTCATAAACAAAGAGACCAATAGGGGTGTAAACGAATAAGTCAATAAAAGGGTATATGCGATATACATTCATGAAGAGGAAGACGGTTAAGTAACTTCCCTACACATATACATTACATGAAAGAGGGATGACAAGTCCTAATTCACATAACGTATAATATGTAATGCATAAGAGGAGATGTGAAGCTCCCCTTACACACGTGTACCACATAAAGAAGAGTTGTCAAGATCCTCAATATATAATACACTCAACATGAATCTATATGTAGAAGAGATGTTATGCTCCCCTTGCATATAGGCAATACAAATCAAAAATTTGAATTTTTCTTATAAAACAAAATTTTGAATTATCTCAATAAAACAAATCTTGAGAATTTTCTTAAATTTTTATTTTCTTATCATAAACAACTTTGTGCTTTAAACATGTAAAAAATTTTAACTCAAGCACAAATAACTCATATATATGTATGAAAAAAATGAGTATACCAAATGAAATTGATACATACATATATGGGAAAACAAAATATGAGTATATACAAAAGAAGTTCATATGATACCATTGAAAATATCCAATGATACCAATAGAAAAATAAGCTTAAGTGTATACATCATATACTATACCACATGAAGAACTCGAACTAGTTAAATGAAAATGTTTGAAGACTAGCACGGAATCCTTCAATCAAGGAATAAAATAAAAATATTTTTCATGAAATATGTGTAAATCACATAAAAATGGCAATGAAGCTCAATATTCCTTTAAATAAGACAATGTGAAAATTATCATAAATTTTGAAAACATAAAAATCACCACAAATTTTTTTAAAAAATTATATTTTCAAGGTATATGTATGTTTTGACAACACAAGAAGTATACATACATATCCCTAAATACAATTGAGTCATATATATAGATTTGCATGAAGAGCAAATGACTCAAGATGTATACATGTATCTCTAAGTTTGGCAAAATAAACATATACATGAAATGATAGCACATGATCATACACAAATCCAAAATGGGAATATAAGTTTAAAAATGTAAGGTTCATCAAAACTAGGCTATACTAGCACACCTAATGGGCACAAATAAGCAATCAAACCAACCATATATAGATTTATTTGTGACCCACAATATGTACAAGTATAAATACTAGTGTTGACAAAAACTACACTTAAACTAATATTCAATTCAGGAAGCATCAAATCTTGAGAACACAAAAGAATTTATCCAATTGATTGAAGTAAAGTAGGATTATGTGGATATCTCATAAACTACTCATTTGAAGAATAAATAACTAGTATAAATTGATTTTTAAAAAACTAGTTAAAGATCCTTCAAAATATAATAAATCATATGTTTTTCATGAAACAAAACTAAATACACAAAATTTACACTCATAGTCTATAAAGCTCAAAAATATGTCCATGAAACTAAGTTATGATACATAAATAAAGTGTGAGTGTTCAAAAGTCATGTAAATAGCATTTTTGAAAATAGACATTTTAGCTCAAAAAGGTCATAAGTCACAATTTTTTTAACAAAACAAAAAACATGAAAAATCATTTTTCATTAAAACACTAATCTTCATGGTATATGTATGATTTATCCAAAACAAACAATACACATACATATCCCAAACATAAAAGAGTCTATCAATGTATTTGCATGAAGGCAAGAGACTCACGGGTATACATGCATATTTATTAGATTTGAATTAAAAAATACATTACATGAAGTAAATCAAAAAATTTGGCAAAGCATGTATAAATGAGAGAATCATCAAACTAGGTTATACAAGTGCATATAGTGGGTACAAATGAGCATGAAGTGCAAATATATATAATCAAATGTAACTCACTATTTGTACATGAATAATACAAGTTTTGATGAAAACTACATTTAAGCATGTTTTTACCATATGAAGCACATAAAACAAATAAAATATGAACATGCTAAAAATATCACATATGAAATAGGCATGTATAGGCTAGTTATAAGCATGTAAATAAATTAGGAGTTTAGAGATTGTTACCAACTACAAGCTCCAAGCTTGGTGGTCTTTCCCTCCAAAACCTCCTTGATATAGCGTGCTCCAAATATGTGTCCTTTTAGTTCAAGTGCACCCACCATCAAGGCACCAAATCTCTCACGTTTTGTGAGAGCCCTCACCTACATCAAATACACAAGGTGGGAATTTTGGTACCCATATTTTCTTGGGTCCTTTGGGGTTAGTCTTGTAAGGAATCCAAAAATTTTTATTATTAGCAAAATTAAAATGATGCAACTTGTCATAACAAAATTTTGCTAAATGGCCTTTGCGGCCACAATGTGTATATGTGTACACCTTAGGATGCTTATGTGCAGGAGTGTGATCATGACGTGCAACATAAGCATATGCATGATGATGTTGTGCATGAATGTGTGGAATTTGTTTCTTTGAAAACATTGACTCCAACCTAGTATGGTTAAATGCACAAGAGTTCAAAGTTGAATTCAACCAATCCATTTTATTTTTCAAATCTTTAATCTCATTAGTGGTGGCATGTAAAGCATGATGAGATAAAGAATCATTTTTCTTTTTTCTTTTTCGAAACAAAATCTTTTTCTTTTTCACAAAATTTTCTTTTTAAAGATTTATTTTCTTGAAAACAACTTCCTTTTGTTTTTTCACCAAATCAATTTTATTTTTCAAAGTATTGTTTCCTTCACACAAATCATTCAATTTTGAAAATAAGGAAACATTCTCATTTTCAAATCTTCCTTTTCTTTTTCTAAGCATGCAATGTTACTTTTAAAAGAATCATTTTCTATATGCATGCAATCAAGTTTCTTTTTCAAATTTTATTATCTTTCTTAATCATGTCATATTTCTCAAGAAGTAATAGACAAAATGAAGTGAGCTCATTATATGACATGTTATTATCTTCATCTACCTCGGATTCGGTAGTTACCTCAAGGGGTCATCCCCTTGGACCATATAGCACTTGTTGGAGGTGTCGCTTCCAACATCTGAATCGCTCCCGGCATAATATAGATCCTTTTCGCCAAGGGAGGTGATGATGTTCCAAGCTACAAAAGCCGAATCAACATTAGCAACCCTAGATAAATAATCATCATTTAGGGTGGATCTTAAAGCATGTATGGCTTTTACATTAGCCTCAATAGTCTTACCATTTAAACAATATGCATTATTAGTAGTGGCAAGATAAACATGAATGCCTAGGGCCTTGAGGTACAAAGACATCTTAACCTTCCAAATTTGGATGTTAAGAATGTCAAAGGTGGGTGGTGACATGAAGTCCATGGTGTGTGTACAAAATATTGTGATTAGCCTAAAATGAAGATCTTTAACTCTAGGTTGTTAGACCCAAATCAGAGTACCAATCTCTGATACCAATTGTAAATCACCTAGAGGGGGGTGAATAGGTGATGGCTAATCTAATGGTCACTTAATGCCAAATAATGCGGAAGTGTAAACTATTATGACCTAAACTAAACTCTTACACTAAACACCACGTATAACACAAGAGTGTTGCCGAATTCCCCGTGAAGGGCTCTGGACAAACTCCTCTAGATTCCCCTTGATAAGGGTTGAGGTGCCGCGTTGGCTCTCGTGGTTAAATACAAGTGTTAGCAAACAACCAAGCATGTATATCAATTTAGCACAATTGTATATCAAGCATTAAAGATGAGCACAATAAAATTATGCAAGACATAAACAAGAGACAGAGAGAGAGAGAGTGAGCAATCACAAACACAAAGGATTTGTTTCGAGGTTCGAGCACACTTGCTCTACATTCCCGCCTTCGACACACGAAGGATTTCCACTATGCACGATCCCAATGGATCTCTCCTTGATGCCGCAACACCTACAATCCCTCGGACTCTCTAGTCCCGTACACACGCAAGCCCACCGGCTCGCCGAGGCCGCACCTCAAACAAGAGTTCGCACCCGAACCCGAAACAATCGAGTCCACACTAGGACCCGAAACAATGCGAACACAACCGTCCGCCTTCTCAAAGAACAAAGTAGAACTTTGGTGATCACAACTCTTGTTCACCTAAAATCCTCTCACAAAAACACTCCTATAGAATGAATATGTCAATGGGTTGCTCAAGTGTTTGTGAGAAAAACAAGGATGAGAATGGTGGAGGAAAACTCAAAGAAATCTCTTTTAACACTCTTGATAAAATCTTCCCTTTTGATAGGAAATATTTGTTGGCCCAAGGTTACAATCACCCGTTTTGAGTGTGTTTTGATGATTACAAAACATATATAGTTATTTGTACTAATCATGTTTGTTGTTTTAGTGTGTTTCAGGGTTCTAATAAAACTAGAAGTTTTCTTCCCTAAAAGAAGGTGTTTTGACTCAAGTTAGCCTCTATTCGGGCTCAAATATCAAGCTTGCAAGATCATATGGAGAAGCCCACTTGAAGAACTTGTAGTCCTTTAGAACCAATGTAAGAAATAGTTTGTTAAAGTTTAAGTTTTGGAAAATTGGCTCTAGGATACACACACACATTTTTTTTATACAAGTTTTCATGTTTAAGCTTTTGTTTCTAAGTTTCATGCCTTGACAAATATACATGACTCTAATTTTTATAAAGATATATATCATGTTTAAATCATGTATGTTTACCCTTTTCAATCATGATACTTAGCTATCTATACTTCAAAATATTTTAAAAAAATTTCAAGTTCTGGTTTCTTGCTGTTTTTCTGTTTCAGGCAAGACCGGCCGACCGGACCGGTCGACCGGCGCTTGTATCAGGACGTGCACGCTTGTGCATGTCTGTCGGCCGACCGCCGGGTCGACCGACTGAAAGCAGTTTTGCTCTCGGGTTTTCTGGGTCGACCGCCCGGTCGACCGCCTTCAGAAACTGTGTTTCATTTTAGAGGACGGTCGACCCGAGCGGTCGACCCGAGCCCAACGCTACTGCCAGCAGGGCGGACGGCCGACCGGACCGGTCGACCGTCAGGCCTGCAAAGTGCCAATGGCTCTTTCCTTTTTGGTGCAATCTGAATTCTATTTTCTTAATCTGTTTTTGGCAGACTTTTTCTGAGTTTTTGGAGAACTTTTCAGATCAAATAAGCTTAAAATAAATTGTTTTTAACCTATTCTTCTCCCTATAAATAGAGGAAAATAGGCTCTTGCAAGACACCAAGAAAAATACCTAAGTTTTCAAGAGAAGAAAAGTTTTAAGCTCTCCATTTTCATTCTTTCTTGAGCTTGTTTTCAGTTGTGTTTTCTAGCAAAGATCATTTTACAACTGAGTTTTTTCTCACTACACTTCTTAGAGCCAAAATTTCCTACTCAATCTATAAGGAAGTTGTAAAGAGAGAAGTGTTTGTAAAGAGTTTGTGATCCTTTTAGAGATCACTTGGCTACTTGTTACTCTTTGTTCATCTTGTGGAGACACCTCTTCGGTAGAGGTTCTTGTAAGTGGTGGAGCTCGGTGCTCCGGTCTTTGGTAGACCTTGTAAAGTCCTCGGTGGATAGTGAAAACCCTTCACGGCGGTGAAGACGGGGAGTAGAGCGGTGGCTCGAGCCTCGAAACAAACATCTTGTGTTTGCGATTGCTTTATGTCCTTTTTGCTTTAAATTTCACTTGCACTCTTTTGCTTTCAATTACTTACTTGAGATCTTATCTTCTTTACTTGTGATATATTGTGTGCATTTCATCATTGCATATTATTCATTCTTTGTTCGATCAATTCTCATACAACAAGGTTGCATTGCACACCTCTAACCCATTCAAGGGGAATCAGGAGGAAGGAGTTCAGAACCCTTTACGGGGTATTCGGCTCTTAGTCTTATTTTGAGAGATCGTTGCATCATTCATCCATCTTAGTTTTAAAAGATTGTTAGATTAGCAATTACACCTATTCACCCCCCTCTAGTGTTTTTCAATTGGTATCAGAGCATAGGTCTCTAGGCTCTTGGCTTAACAACCTTAGAGAGATCTTATTTTTGCTAATTATTTCATTCATTTCCACTTAGTAAAATTGCTGATGGATTAAGACCCCTCTTAAGTTTGATGGACTTAACTTTCCCATATGGAAGGTTAAGATGACCGTTTTCTTGCAATCTCTAGGAAGTCGAGTTGCAAAGGCCGTGACCAAACCCTTTAGTGCACACCCCCGGTGATGAATCCACTTGGTCCGAAATTGAGACTAAGGAGTTTGATGCCAATGCTAGGGCTCATTATGCCTACTACTTCAAGCCCTCAATGATGATGACATTGCTAGAGTCATCCATTGCAAATCCGCATTTGAGATTTGGACACACTTGCTAGTTACACATGAGGGGACCTCACAAGTGAAGAGGGCTAAGATAGACCTTCTTCGGTCCCAATATGAAAACTTTTGCATGCAAGAAAATGAAACCATAGATGATATGGTTACAAAATTTACAAAGATCACTAATGGACTTTCTTCTCTAGGTGATGCCATTGATAATGACCAAAGAGTTAGAAAGATCATCCGGGCTCTTCCTCCTTCATGGGAAGTAAAGGCACTACCTTGAAGGAACTTAATGACAAGGAGGAGATGGAGCTTATAGGTCTCATTGGAACCTCAAAACCCATGAGATGGAGAGAAAAGTTAGGGAGGATATGGCTCCTTCCAAGAAGAAGACAATAGCCTTCAAGTGTCAATCCTCACAATCCGATGAAGAGAATGAAGAAGAAGATGACGAAGAGCTCTCACTTCTTGTAAAGAATGTTCGGAGGATGTACAACAAGGCTAAATTTCAAGGAAGAAAAAGATGGCAAGAAGAGAGGAAAATAGTTTGCTTTAATTGCAAAAGACCGGGTCACATTGTTGCGGAGTGCCCGGACAAAGCAAAGCCTTCCACCTCCAAGAAGCCTTCAAGAAGAAAGCAATGAAAGCAACATGGATTCCGAGAGCGAATCCGAGGACGAAATCGACACCGCCAACATGTGCTTCATGGCTAATGAAAGCACAAGCAAGGTAACCTCTTCCACTTCTCTTAATGATGAACTTTCCATGGATGAATTAGGAGAAGCCTTGTAGAATTATCACATAACTATGATTTTCTAAAGAAAAAGTATTTAAAAATGAAAAAGGAAAATGAATCTCTTAATCTTCAAGTATTTACTCTTTCTAAAGAAAAGAATGACTTACTCTCTACTTTAGTTGCTACTCAAAATGATTTTGATAAATACAAGATTTCTTGTAAGGCAAGTCCCCACAAGTTGATCCAATGAAATTACCATGCTTA
>JAVJIF010012624.1:0-88787 GCA_038442645.1 Agave tequilana
CACATTTTTTATTGTTATTTCAACTTCTATTACTAGTATCCTAGAAAGAAGTTATGATCTGTTACCATGTTCTTACATTTTTTTAGCAATTCTTGGAGAATTATTGGGTCTCCTAGCCTTGGTTTATAAGAATAGTAACTATAATGACACTTATCTTTCTCAAAAAAAAGATAAGAAAAAAAAGAAAAGAAAAGAAAAGCACTTATCCATTTCAATCAAAATTTCAATAAGAAGAAGAGTAATCAACAACTAAAATGTCTGAGGATAACAAAAAGAAAAGAAAAAAATATGATAGTTTTGGATTTGAGTTAATAGAAAATTTAAAATGAAACATGTTCGGTTTCGTATCCGTATTGATTAGTTAATAAATAATTATTAACATTATTAGAAAATTTTGCTACAACCACCTACTTTGATTCATAATTATAAAAAAAACTCAACTTCTTAATTTTCTTTGCTATAATTTCATCCATGTCAGCATAAATTGATTCCTCAAACCATCATTTTTTTATATATTTTCATTTCCTCTTTTACCTTTCTCCATCGCCCCTGACATTGCTCTCCCCTCAATCCTGACCCCGACGCAGAGTAATTCGCAGGTCAACCGCGCGGCCAGGTCGCCGTGGGATTGGAAGGGGCGGGGAGCGCCCTCCCAGGCATCTCAGGGGGCTCGGACCAAATTTTTTTGGGAACAATCTTTTGCAGATCTAGTTTGTTCGTACTCGCGATGAGTTTTGTTTGTATTTGTGATCGATGTGTTTTTAGATCTGAAAAGCATTGGGCATGAATTGATTGTCGGTGAACGGGGGGTCTGCTGATGTTGCGATGCTGATATGATGACTGCGACTCATGATCATAATCCTCTGTGAGGACTGCGACTATGGTCACAATCTTTTAATAAAGGCTCAAAAATAAGATATCTTTATGTGGAATGCGATCATGGTCGCAGCCCGAATAAAAAGATTGCAATCATGATCGCAGTCCTAATAAAAATTCAGAAACATGACATTTTTGTGAGAACGCGATCACGGTAGCAGTCCTAATAAAGAGGACGGTGATCATGGTCGCAGTCCTATAAAAACTAAGAAACATGACATTTTTGTGAGAACTGCGATCATGGTTACAGTCCTAATAAAGATGACTACAAACATGGTCGCAGTCCTATAAAGATTCAGAAACATGTATTAATAAAGATCACTACGATCATTCAGTCTTCAGAAATAAGGCATTTTTGTGAGGACTGAGATCATAGTCGCAGTCCTCAAAAATAAGGCATATGAGCTGCAATCATGGTCGCAGTCCTAAAAATAGGGCATTTTTATGAGGTGATCGCAGTCTTCAAAAATAGGATTTTTTTTTGTGAGAACTGCGATGTGGTCGCAATCCGTTGTATACCAGTTGTTCGTATTTTTGAAGCGATCTGCTTTTTTTGAAGCAATTTTTATGAGGCATTTGCGTCTTTCGCCGTTGAGAAACACTTCTGCACTTGACACATGGGCGTATGTAGTTGGTTTAAAAAAGGAGGTGGCTGAAGCGAATAAAATTATGAAGTTGAGTTTTTTTTCTAATTATAGTTTGACATAGGGGGCTGTAGCGAAATCTCCTTAACATCATTATTATAAATCCTAATAATTATTTTTATTAGTAATTATTACTAACTTTTCCATTAACAATATTATTTAGTAATATTTCTATACAATGATTATTAGTATCGTTATTAACAACATTATTTATGCGTATGAATAAGAAACAATTAACTATTAGTAATTTCAAAAATAAATAAATTATTGTGCCTTGCCATCAAATATTGTAGTAATTATTCATGTTTCCAATCCTAAATGTTCCAATTATTATTCTAATTTGCCATCAATATTCCATCCAAAAGATCCATTTCTAAAGTATGACCAATTGATTTCTCTAAAAAAAAACAAACAACCTACTAGAACAATTGGTCCAATTCTCAATCAAGAGATTCTATTGACCAACATGACCTTAATATTCCCCTTTCCCCATTGCATGTACTAATCTACAATAATTTGGTTGATCAAATTGCAGACTTAAACAATACAAGTAAAGACACCGTTTTACCTAATCTATTGTTCGTCATATGGAGCTATCTCTGTCATAATCACAACTCTTTTGATTAAAATGCTAATTTATTGATGACTCACTTTCGTGTCATGTCTAAAGAAAAATTAACTATGAATTTACAAATCTTTAACTAAGATCAAAATTTAGTCATACACGCTTACATATTTGTCTCAAACAAAAAGTTTGAAACAAAAAAGAATTGTTATTAGGACTTTTATTGGGGAAAGTATTTAAAAAAAAAAAATTAACAACATTTATTGGAGGGAGTATACATGGCACTTATTTCAAAAAAGAAGATGAAAGGTCTCTTCTTTTCCATTCAAGATTAGTAGTTCTCTGGAATCATAAGCAAAAAGTTTATAAAGAAAGATATAACAAAACTTCTGAATAAATTTTAGTTTATATTAATCTTGTTTCAGTGGCACGTGTGTCGCCCGTACGCACAAAAAATCTAGTATAAATAACCCTATTTCCCCATAACAAAAACGCATACACTTACAAAATAAATAAAGGGTCTATGTTGAGCAAAGGACGAGATCTTGATAAAAAAGAATAAACAACTTTGTTCTACTTTTCAAATTTGTCTAAATTTATATGTATGCTATCTATCTTAATTTTTAACAGAAAATTAGCCTTGGACTCTTCTCTTTTCAATTAATTTAGTGAAAAACTCAATTACAATTTTTTTTCCGTCTCAACCTCAATCTACGTCAGCCACCTCAATCTACGTCAGCCACGTTCACCATTTTCAAAATTTGGAGATTTGAGCAGATCTAACTCTATTTATAACTAACTTATATTTCACTTTTTTATTTTTCAATTTTTTAACTAATTCAGGAAAAACCTCAATTAAAAATTTTCAGATCTGACAGATTAAATTTTTTTTTGGCTTTTTTATCTATTCTCTTCGCTGATCTTCTTCATCATTTATCTCAGCCTTCGTCGATTTTGATTTCATTGTCGTCGTCTTTTCTTTCACCATGGAGATTTCGTCAAATCATGTTAAATTTTAAATTAATTATTGTTCTCTTCTTATTAATTTTTCTGCGATCTTAAATGTACTGATATAGTTCTTATTTTGATTTTTGTTGATCGTTTGTTTTAAGTTTTAGATAAATTAATTGTATCAAATGATTATTTTGATTCATTTTGTTTGATTTTGATCAGTCCTACAAACCCAACAATTATAGCTAAAATTTAGACTGCGATTTTTTAGTTTAAAAAAACACTTCATATAACAAAGACTGGAATCAAAGTCGTAGGCTTATAACTAAAATTGTTTGTTAATTTGAAAACTATGACTACGGTCGCAGTTATACTGAATTTCAACTAATTGTGTTCCCATATCTGTTATATTGATAATTGTTTATAAGAACTGCTGGATCATGGTCGCAGTACTTCTAAATTTCATCAAATATGTTTTCAATTATCGTTTTCATTTCATTAGTGATATTTGGTGATGTTCGATTTTCTTTTAAAACCATAGACATGTAGTTATTTGCAATGCGACTCTGGTCGCAATCAAAATAAATATGAATTTGTGTTTCCTGACAACTGCGATCAAAGTTGCAGTATAAATGAGAAATTTTTGATAATCTAAATTAGAAGTTGGCTTGATACTCCTAACAACTGCGATAAAAGTCGCAGTGTAAATGAGAAATTGTAATTGTATTTCATGACAACTACGATCAAATCGAAGTATAATGAGAAAGTGTTTGTTAATCTAAATAACTGCAACTACGATCGCAGTCAAAATGAATCTCAGATTTTTCAGTTCTAGTTTTGTTTCTCGTTAATTTTTTGTTTAAAGGAGTATGAAACATGTTCTTTTATATTTTTTTTAGATGTTAGATATTGGTGTTCTCTTTGTTCTTTCATTTGATGACGCTTGTGTTATACAACGTGTTTGCATGGATTTCACAGTGAATGAACTGAAGAAGCTAGTATACAGTAAATGGAGTGCTTTCACACCTTTGTTTATTGAAATGTCTTATACTGAGAAGTTCAAGCATTCTGTGATTGAAACAAACTCGGATTTAATACTCTTATTGCATTTTGTTGGGCTAAAAAACATGCAACAGTTAAAATATGTGTGAGATTGATTGAAGCTAGTGGAATTGTAATTGTTCTGGTGATGCAAGTTAATTTATACAGCCTGTTAATGTGTATTGATGACAGTAAAATCCTGATAATCCTGCAATAGTGCTGCTGATGATAAACGTTCCCAAGAAGAAAAAAAAATAATCGAGTTGAAAACAAGAGTTCATCACCAAAGAGCATGAAGTGTAATCGATGTAATTTGTATGAAAATCACAATAAATTTGTATGTACTGTAAACATGAATTAGTTCCCACTGCAAGTTACTGTATAAGAAAATAATTTTTTTTGTTGATGGTATTTTTAGTTTTCGTACCGAAGTATAATGTTAGTTTAATTATTTTTATTTTAAGTCAATAATGCGATCAAGATCGCAATTATAAATATGTTTAGCAAACTATTTTTTAAAATACTGTAATCACGGTCGCAATCTTTAAAAATAATAAGAAATATGTCAGTTCACTCATGATTATGATCAAGGTCGCATTTCTAATAGAAAGTGCTAAGTTTCATATTTGTTTACTCACGGTTGTAGTACTTATAATTAATAAAAGCTTTTTGTTATTTAAAGAATGAGTACGACAACGGTCGCAGTCCTTATAAAGAAGCTAATTCTTGTATACGCACTAGGGTTTTAGAGGGTACTCACACGTGAGAGATGGTCGTAGTTCTCATAATAAGAACTGTAACCATGAGGACTACAACCACTGTCATGAAGACTGCAACCATTGTCATGAGGACAAATTCGTAGTCACAGTTGAAGTCGCAGCTGCAAAGTGTTTTCAGTTGCGGTCGTGATCTAGATTAAAAGTTTAAACGGGAGTATTTTAGTTTTTTTCATTTCGTGATTAAAATCACACTAGACACTTGTCTGCAATCTAGCACTACTTGATGTTTTCGCTAAATAATTTTAATATAAGAGGACCCGCCGAAATCCCCCACTTTAAATAGAGTAAATACAGATATCCATATTGATACAAATACTTTTGAATTCAAAGGAGATTATTTGTACACGTTCACATTCCTGGTTTTTCTTTTCTTATAATCTTTCACAGGTTTCTTGTAACTAATTGAAATGGTTTGATATTTAGGAAACATTCAAGATGGTGCCAGGGAGGAAACCAATCTTCACCCCAAGGTTGTTCTTGTGAGATTTTATGAACTGCTGGTAAGTGATGAATTCTCATGGATTGGCATGGGGAATGAATACCAAAAGAGTAGCCTTCCCAAGGGCTACAATATTCAAACAGTGGATGTTTTTTGCCCCCATTGTTAGAGGTCTTTTTTGTAGTGTTAAGTGCAGAAAGTTTGATAATAGTGTAATTAAGTCTACTTTGAAATTTATGAGTCTTTTGTTATGGATGGTAAAGTTACAAGTTCTATAGATTTCAATCTATGTGAAATGTCCTTAAGATCAGTCTGGTACCTATCTTTTATGTGTATTCTCAGTCTGGTGCATGTCTTTGTTACAACGTAGGGCCGTTTGAATTCAAGGAAGCAGGCAAAAGAAAGGAAATTGGGAAGTGTCATTTCTCACTTCCCTATCTATCCAACACCGGAAAAGGAAAATGAGAAAACTTTTTTTTTTTTCTCTTTTACACAACCATTTTCTCAATTCCAAGGTGCTACAATTAATTTTGTGATCATGTAAATCTCATTTGTAATAAGTTGTAACACAAAACAATTAATTTTGTGATCATGCAAATCTCACTTGCATTCTAATTACAGTCTATTTTTTTTCTTAATTAATTTTTATTTTACTATTATTTTACGGTCAACTTTTTGGTCAATTGTTTCACTTTCACTTCCACATTATCATCCAAACACTAGAAAAGATATAAAACTTTTCAAACCACACTTTCCAACAATATCCAAACACCAAAAAATTTCCTAACTAATTCTCAAGTTTCAAAGGGAGCTATTATTACTTCCTCAATTCCTCACTTTCACCCCTAACCAAACAGCCCGTAATACATGTGTTTGTTTCCGTACTCGTTTTCAGACTAATACATATGTCTGCATGTTTATTAGTTTAGCCTTTGAAGATCCTATGTTGCCACAGTTATTCCTGTAGTTAAATGGACCTATTTAAATCGTTTTGCTGCTAATATAATTCTGTCGAGCTCTCCTTCTTATCTTATGCAATACAAGGTACATGCAACTGTTTTCTCCCTTCTTTTTTGCCTCCAACATCTTGGTATTCGACACTACTTTGTGAATAGTGATGAGATAGCTCACGAAGATCCGTTGTAGTTCTCTTTTTATGGGATTGACAATCCTCAGACAAAAGAAAAAAATGGAATACATTGAATCGCTTTGTCCAGGATAGTCAACTCCGGATAAAGAAAAATCACTGAAAAAAAAATTAATCTCTTATTCTGGGATCAGCAATCTTAGACAAAGGAAAAAACTGAAAAAAATTAAATTTCTTTGTCTGAAGTTGCCAACCCGGACAAAGAATACAGCTGCCCCGCCAGCGTGTGATGTCACGCTGGCGAACACACTATCGCCGACATGGCGCTGACGTGGCGTGTCAGATGTCACTTTTTGAAAATATTTTTTAGAGAGATCGATTTTTTAAATTAATTTTAAAAAAATGTATTGTTTGGAAAAATTATCCTTTGAATAATCGAAAAACTCAAACCCAAATACGATAAATTATCGAGTTTGAATTTTCAAGAGCATCGTCGGCTTCTCAATGGCCCAGATTCGCAAACGTGTTGTACGGAATTTATTGTGGTGAGATCGAATGCGGATTTTTATGGGATGTGACCCCCCAGTTCCCCCTCCCCCACCAACAAATCCATTTTTCTTTTTAGTTTTACACGTGCGACGCACATTCTTGGATTTCTCAAGCTAATCCAAATTAGCAGCGGCCGTTGTGTACTCTCTCTCAAAATCCTTCACTTGTTTTTCTATCAGAAAAAATGAGCAAAGAAAAGGGGGAAAAGTTGGGGGCCGAATGGGCTGGGCCGGCTCGGCCAATCCGCACCGGTCCGGGCTCGCCCCTTCCTACGGGGCATGCCCAAGTGGGCCTATAGCCCAGACTGAACTCCGGCTGGCCCATGGCCCAACGACTATTTTTTTAGCCATTGAGAGTAGGGGAGGTGAGTTTGCAAATTTTCTTTTGACAAATCCCCCCATCGGTTATGAACTGAAAAATAGAAGTTGGTCGCTATTTGTATTTTTTTTAAAATATAAATAGCCCCCAACGGCTAGAATGGGTTAAATATTGAAACTTTTGTCAAAAAATACATTTTAACACCCACTTTCCCACTCCGTTACATTACAATAAAAATTTCTAAAATTCTCCAAAAATTCTCTATAAATTTTTAATCTTTACAAATTACAATTTCTCTCAAGATCTCAAGCTCTCAATATCTCAAGGCTCTAGCTCTCTCATCACCTTACTAGTGTGTGGTAACACATTCCAGTATTTATATTCTTCTCAAATTTAATTTCGCATTTCAGTAATTAAAATTGATCCAAACTCTTCATCAGCAAGCTATAGTCATGCTTCTTCTTCTTCTTCTAGATATCATGTTAATTTATATTTGACTAGTCAATAATGAGATGAGCTGCATATGCCTTAACCCGACACTTTAGTTGTTTTCATTCACAAAATCACAATCTACAGATTTTATTTATTCTTCTGAACTTGCTACTCTACATGTTTCTATTATTAACTTCCAATGCAGACGGAAAATCCGTTGTTTGAAAATATTTTAAAAAAGAAACTATTAATGAAATTAGGGAGGTTGTATACAAGTTTTACCTAGATGTTTCTTATGCTTTTCCCAATAATTATGGAACCGACGCACTAAAGAGGCACATTAGCGTAAAACAACCACATAACCAATCATAATAAACACAAATTTTCACTTTATGTGGCACATTAAACACTTTTAGTTGTAGTCGTTAAACAGGTAAAAAAATTTAGCTAAATATCTTATTTGGAGTAAACAACCTTTTAGTTTTGCGGAAAATGAACCATTCACTAACTTTATTAGAAAAACTCATAATCTAGAATATGATTCGTTCAGTAAGAATACTATCAAAATGGAAATATTCAGGATTGTTGAAGAACAAAAATAAATTTTAATTGCAACGTTTTCTTTTATGCCACAAAGAGTTGCAATTACTGGGAAGCTCTTAATGACTTCATTACATAATTGTTACTGCACATTTTATTGATTCTATTAGGTTTTAAATAAAAAATATTGGTCTAAAAAAAAACTTCTTTTCTTTATAACGCTTCAAATCTTATTCAGACATTCATAGCGTTATTAGAGATTTTAGACTTGATTGTAATTTTTCTGTTTCAATTGATAATACTAGTAATAATGCTATGATAATTGAGATTTTAAAAAATTAATTTAAACTGGTTTTGAATGGTAAACTTTTCATGTTTGATGTATATGTCACATCATTAACCTGTGTACAGGATAATTTAAAAAGTATAAATCATTATATTCAAAAATTAAGAAATACTATTTTATTATTAAAAGTAGTGAACCACGAGGCAAAACTTTAAGCATATTTGTTTTGGCTTAGGCGTACCAATTAAAAATTTACCTCAGCATATAAGAACTCGTTGGAACTCAATATATAATATGTTGAGTAAAATTATTTCTTATCGGACTGTAATAAATATGTTTATTTTCACGAAATTATCAAATCTATTTATTTCGGATGACGAATGGAAAATTTGTGAAGTAATTTGTGAATTTCTAATTTTTTTTGAAAGAGTAACAAGATTATTTCTGGAATATATTATCCCAAAACTAATTTAGCATTTTACGAGTTAACTGAAATTACTGAAGTGTTTTGTACATACCGAGATG
Source organism: Agave tequilana (assembly GCA_038442645.1). NCBI lineage: Eukaryota > Viridiplantae > Streptophyta > Magnoliopsida > Asparagales > Asparagaceae > Agave > Agave tequilana. The sequence continues at coordinate 9,033 of JAVJIF010012624.1, forward strand.
AATTTTTTGCTTAAAGATATTTCCTATGGTGGAAAAATTCATTAAGTGTTTTAAAGATTTTTCTTTTATATTTTATTTTGCTACTATTATGGATCCTTGTATTAAATTTGAAGGATGTAAATATTTACTCGAAAAGTTTTATGATAAATGAAATATACTAATGCTGCCCTAGTATGGATAGATATTGAGAATTCTATAAATAATTTGTATTATCTTTATGAAACACAATTTGAAAATAAACACTCTAATTCATCGTCCTAACCTGCATCTTCATTTAGGAGTAGAATTTCTACATTATCTAGTTTATTATCGGCATAAAAAGATGAAGAAGCTCTGATACACTGAATGAGCTTCATTATTATACGACATGTACCATAGTTCCTGACATTGATGCATATTTAAGATTTGAAAATTTTAATATTTTAACCTGGTGAAAATTACAAGAATCAACCTATCTTGTGCTTTTTCATTATAGCGCGTAATTTACTAACCGCTCCTGCCTACACGATAGTATCAGAGCCTAATTTTAGTACAGCTGGTCGAGTATTGACTGATATAAGAAACTGCCTGATGTAAGAAGCCATCGAGATGACCATTTGCGGGAAGGATTAGCTGGATATGGAGACGAGAATCCAAAATAAATAAGTTGAAGAAATCATTGAAGACTCTCCAAAATATGATTGAAGAAATGAAGATCCACTATATTTGAAGGCTTTTAATTTGTATGTATGAAAGATAAAATATTAGAAGACTTGCAATTTCTAAATATGAATGATAAATTTCTAAAATTTTAATCTTGATACTTTAATTGTATTTGTATCAATTTATCCATTTTGTTAAATTATTAATAAAAAAAATTAACATTTGCATTACACAACTTGTAGCAAATTTGTTAAATTCTCTAGAAATTTTTTATTATTTTTTTGGGTTTTTATTAATTTTTAAAGATTTTTATTAATTTTTAGGGATTTTTAAATAGGAATATTTCACTACAGCCACCTACTTTTCTTCATAATTAGAAAAAAAAACTCAGTGTCCTAATTTGATTCGCTAATCAACTATCACTTGTTTATATATTTTCATTTTCTATTTTACCGTTCCCCATTGTACCTGACGTTGCTCACCCCTCAATCTTGACTCCGCCCCAGAGTAATTATAGGGTTGACATTTTTGCAGATTTCATTCGTTCGTACTCACGATGAGTTCTGTGAGGACTGATTTATAAATAGGACATTTTGTGAAGAATGCGATCATGATCACATTCCTTGCAAAACCTCAAAAATAGGGCATTTTGTGAGGATTGGGACCATGATCGCATGCGTCCTCTTTTAGAACTGCGATCATGCTCACAGTCGTTATAAAGACTCAAATTTAGGGCACTTTTGTGAATATTGCGGTCATGATCGCTGTCCTCATAAAGACTCAATTTAGGACATTTTTGTGAATATTGCGACCATGGTCGCAGTCGTAAGGGCTGGTCGCACTCCTTTAAAAAACTCGGAAATATAACATTTTTGCGAGGATTGCGATCAAGACTGTGATCATGATCGCAGTTCTCATAAATAGTGCATTTTATGAGGACTGCGATCATGATCGCAATTCTTAGAAATAGGGCTGTGATCATTTTGTGAGGACTGTGATAGTCACAGTCCTTAGAAATAGAGCATTTTTAAAGCAATCTGTTTTTTTTTGAAGCGATTACGTAGGGGCATTTTTGTTTTCACCGTTGATGAGCGCTTCAGTGCTTGACACGTGGACGCACATTCTTATTTTGAAAAAAGAAGGTGGCTGAAGCGAACAAAATTATTAAGCTGAGTTTTTTTCCTAATTACGATTTGACATAGAAGGATGTAGCGAAAACCCTGTTTAAATAACTAATTAATGTTTTTTTTGTTTTTTAATGACCAGGTCGGGGCTGGCCGGCTTGGCACAGACCGAGCCAGTCTGCAGGTCGGGCCCGAGTCCCCCTAAGGGGGATCGGGCCAGGCCAGATCAATCACTATTAAGCAGGAGTTGCGGGCTTGGCCCGACCCGGTCCTAGGCCCCACAGGACTAAGACCGGCCGGGCTGAGCCCAGTCTGTTTCGCATCCCAAAAAAAAATAAACATTAAATATTCAAAACCAACTGAAAGGAGGTTTTTCCTCGTGACTTATATAAAAACTACATCCGTTCGTCCTTCCATCCTTTTGTTCGTCTATCTATCTTTTTTTTTTCTTCCTTTCTTAACTCTCTCTTTCTTCTTCCACTCTTAGCTCTATCCTCTATCCTCTTTCTAAGCTCTATCCTCTTTCTTCCTTATTCTTCTTTCGCTCTCCTTTCTTCTTCTCTGGCCAAAGGTCAGTTTCTCACCGATAACAGTTATATACTAATAACCATTCTTCTTCTTCAATGGACAGGCCCAAACGCACGGTTTTGTGGTGGGTTTTATAGGGAAAAAAAAAAATCTTTTTCATCACAACAATTGAATTCTCTCCCACTTCAATTTTCAATACAATGTTCCGTGCTAATTTTGTAGGTAAATTCTCTATATTGAGAAAGAGAGAGAGAAAGAGGAGATGGGAACGGATTCGGATTCAGACTACAATGGGGGAGGAGGAGCGGGTCGAGCTCGCGGCTGGGCCCTCAAAGCCCTTGTTCTCTTTGGCGGAGCTCTGATTCTAAAGAGACTCAGGAAATCGACCACAAGATGGGACCATGCTCGTGCCGTCGCTGAGAGCCTCTCCGGTGAGAAGGTACAGACGTTAAAAAACCCAACTTTTATCAAATTTTCTGTGGTTGGTTTTATGTTGTAAATTTGTAATTTTTAATTATTTTTTGATCTTTTTTGTGAAGTTTTCGAGGGAGCAAGCTAGCAGAGATCCTGATAAGTACTTTAATTTGAGGTGGGTAGATTATGCTTTTGATTTTATTCTCTAGTTCAGTAAATTTGGGGTTACTTTCATTATGTTGTGATGATATTTTCTAAGTAGGGAAAAAAGGGATTTTGATTGTTTATGTCAGTAGGAGTAATAGGCATCATGATTTGTTGATTGATACATGCTGCTTTTCCTTTTGTCAATGCGATTATTGTTCTTCGGATAGCTCCACATCATTCAATCTTATGAGCTTGAAGGAACAAGATCTTACCTAGAAGGTGTTATAAAACAAAAGTTGTTTCATATTTGATTAGAAAATATTATGTAAAAAACTAGAGTGATTGGAGATTTTGATATGATTATAAGCATTAAACAATACCTGTTGAGAATATATGTCTTGACCATTTAGAGTGCTTGGATATGGTGATATGGTTCTAAGCACTGAGTACTTACTTGCAAACTAACCTTCTAGGCTTTGGTATAGTCCATATCAGGTTGAGGTCTGCTCGTAGGTGTTTCTTGGGTTTTAATGAGTCTTTCTTCTGACCCATGATTGCAATACCGAGCCAATTATCATTGTAGATTTGGTATAATTTAGTGGAATTGGTTAGAGCATTGATTTTGGCAGAGAAAAAAACATATATGAATTTCATCTTGCTTCATACAAAGGTTAGGCGTTGTACATGTTTTGTTCTTTCTCAGGGACACCCACCCAACTCTCAAGTGCCAAATTATTTTACCTTAATGTGAGGTTTCTCTAACAATTGCTCTTCTCTTCTTCCCTTCAGAATGCTTACATGCCCTGCAACGGAGATGGTAGATGGTTCAAAAGTTTTATACTTTGAGCAAGTATGCATTTGTTGGCGGTGTTATGTTGGCATTTTTGTCATGTTATCTTTTTCGATAGTATGATTTGATTATTGGTGTTTGTCCTTTTTGCAGGCATTTTGGAGAACCCCGTCAAAACCTTTTCGCCAAGTATGATTGTTATTATCCTGTATGAACGTGCCCATTACCTTTATCTTTTCATGTGCCCCAATGCCTTTATCTTTTGTTGTGAATGTCAATTACTTTCCTTGTCATGTTTAGTCATTTTAATTTCTATTTTGTTTGAATTCTGCACCAATTTTCTCATTTTTACACTTCTTCTCAAATGTTATTAAACTGCAAAGAAGTATAAATCTTTAAGCTTTTCTCTTAGGCGTCCAAACAATTGGCATGGCATTTCTTGTTTTTCTAATGATTGTACCCAATGTTTTGAAAAAACCACATGATCGACGGATCGACTTTTTTGCAAAGAAAATCTGGAAGGAAACAAACTTATTGCACTATTTCTTTGAGAAACAGCAGAACTTCCTATCAAGAACTTTAGAGAAGTGGAATAGTTCGATAAAGTGGAATTATCTATGTGAAATTGAACTGCAGTCCTAACAAATACAGGCTATATCACTCTTTTGGTCAGGAAAAAAAATTCTCCCAATACTTTCTTAGCAAAAAGATTCCTCCCTTGCCTGCTACACACATTTTCTTGCAAACCTGCCAATCATTTCATTTAAAAAGATCAGGAAACAGCTTTCTTTCCAAATTCCACCATTAGTTAGCATGTTGGAATAATCCTACTTTTAGGTTTTGGTTGATCTATAGTATGTCTCTATGGTGGTCTTAGGATATATCCTGAAACTTCTTAAAGGGAAAACAATCAGATAAGCCACTGATTTGGCTCCATACGGGTCTATCGGAGTCAAGATGGAGGATCCTTGTTTCTCCACCATGGCAATCCAAGTCAATGCGGAGCATCAACTCTTGCATGTCTTATTTAGATGGACAAGGTTGCAAGTCTTGGCATTCTTGTAATTGGTTCTTCGCAACTACAGAATTCCATAAGATACCAATCAGTCAGAGAACTAAAACTTTAAGAATGCACCACTCATGGAACTGCATAATGTGACACTCTTAAGTCACAAGGACCGTATCTAACTACTTTATTGAACACATATCATTAGTTACACACCTTCACTGTCTGGCATCTTCTAGTTCTTCATGAATCCAATAGTCTTGAGATAAGAAATGATAATATTATGCAATGTGGAAGTGTATATGAAAAAGTGAAGCCAACACATTTGTGCCAGTCATAGCACAATGCCTTATAAGCCCTTCCAGATCTGTGCATATCCAACTTGGGGACTACATTCATCTCTATGATATCTGTATATGATAGCTGACATGGTTTTCAATTTTTCTTTCTACTAACTCCATCAACTAGCCATTTGTAATTTCTGTATCATAATCCATGATCACATCCCTAATTTCCCATTATGAAAAACTGAGACTTATTTTCAAGAAAAACATAGTTCTTACCCTTGGTTTTTTCGCCATAAATCTCAGTAGTCCATTCACATATTTTTATCAAGTATCGTGACCATTCTCTGTTTTGGTATCTTCTTGCTCTGCCTGACCCAAAAATAAATCAATCAGTATGATACTTGAGATAGCTTTGAATCTCCTAAATGTATTTTAAATCATAGTACTTTTCACTTGGCACGTGAGACAATTGGACCTTATTACTTCTAGAATGAGTGCTTGTGTTCACAGACAAGTAATCTTGCACCCCACTGAGGACTGGTTGAACAGTACAATGGTGGGGCATAGATTGTTGGAAGTCCAAGGTTCAGTTCTCATAACTAGCAAAAAAAAAGTAACCTTGCAATCTTTTAACTGATAAGATATTTTGATAATAACTGACCGATGTCATCACAAAATTCTTAACATAACCAACTTCCTCTCGACATACCAAGGACTCATTACAGTAGTATGCCATAGGTACCCATGCTAATTTGAATAAGTTATCATATGTGAAACCTGCATGAGTAGCTTTCTTATTGTTTATTACACAGTTGAAGCACTTAGACCTTGTGTTGGTCTTCAGAGACACAGCTGTTCGCTGGCCCTATCTTGAAAGAGGAGTTTGGGACAGAGTTAACGCTAACTTCTCCAAACTACTCAAACACCTCCTGACTCCCTTTTTTTGCGAACGGGACAATTTACACTTACAACTGACAGAGTTAATGCTCTGGTGGACTTCCTGATAGCTTACCTAACACTTGCTCTTAAGCAGAAAAAGTTCCCTCCATATATTGTTAGTTAGATAATTGAAGAAGTGAGAGGAGTAAGAGAAGAAAAGGAATGAGAACAAAATGGGCTGTAGGAAGTTCAATATTTTTGTCTTCCTTTAGGATCAAAGGCTAGATTTAATACTTGACAACTGAATGCCAACTAGGTATTAGCTAATGCCTCTTCTACTCTATGTATACCCATTTGGCATTGTTCATCTTGGGCATAGGTTTTCGAATAGCTAAAAAGGGATAGAGGCTCATACCATTTCCAAAGCCAACAAAAAGAATTAAAACATGTAAGAAAGGCAAATTATCAAAATAGCCATTTTACCGCAAGAAGTGTTTCATAGGCTGATGCGGAACAAGCCGGCAGAAGAACTGGTCCAACCACATAATCTATGAGAAGACCCCCCACAAACGTCACACTAGCATGATTTGTCTGAAATTTCTTGTCTTTGTTTCTTCTTAGACCTCTTCATACTTTAAGTTGGAAGAAGTTTGATAACCTTATACCTAATTTAAGATCAGATAGAGACCTTCAACTGTATTTGGATGCAATGGCAGTAGATGGTCTGCATCATATTGCGATAAGTGATGCGCCTCATATCACATTTTAGGAAGTTTACGAGTATACCAACTATTGGAGGCCGAGGAAGAGCTTTAATGGAAGCAATATAAGACTTGTATAAGGCATTTTCTGATGCAATTTACTTAGATAAGGCTTTTTTCTAATTCTTTTTTTTCCATATATTACTTGCAATCATTCCTGTTTGGCTGTAAATGCATGTTGATATATCCGTTTCACATGCCTGTTACCATGTCACACGGTGTTGGATTTTTTAATTTTTAACTTATTTGAGAAATCTTGAGTTTCTCAAGTTATATGCCAAAATGTGCCCAACCCAATTTATTTTCCTTCTCTCTTTTAGAAGTTCTTTTTTAAATGGGTTTTGGGTTTCGGGTTTTACATGTTAATTTGGATAATTATTTATTGACGATTTATGTCATATGGGAGAGAGTTAATTGATTCCTTAAAACTCTATTTAAAAACACGATTCTATTGGGGGTAATGTTACAAATGTTACACTCATCTAAAAGCACATAAAATTGTTCTATATATAGAGATGACCAAAGTAGAGAAAAGACAAAATAAAACTCAGTCCCTTTGCTCTCTCTTCTTCTCTCTCAAAGACTCTTCTCCTAAAGCATCTATTTAAAATCTCTCTCTTTTTAAGCAATTTGAAAAATCCATTCTCAAAGTCAAATCCCTTCCGATTGTGCAATGCGGGAAAGCCAAATGTTAGGGGTTCCTTCATCGCTAGAGGACTTTGCACGTCTTCATGCATACCAAGCTCCCAATCCTCCCGTGGTTTAAAAAAAAAAAAAAAAAACCCAACGTCTAACTTCCTTGTAGTGCACAAGCGGAAGATATTTGACCTTGAGAATAGATGCTTCAAGTTGTTCGACAAGAGAGGAGATTTTAGATAGATGGTTTAGAGGAGAAGAGTCGTTTGAGAGGGGAGAGAGAGCAGAGAGAGGTCTTCTTCTGCCTTTTCTCCGCTTTGATCCTTTTTGTATATAAGGAAAAAATCCAATGTGCCTTAAACGAGCGTAACATTTGTGACATTGCCCCTAGAGAATTGTGATTTTAACAGCGATTTAAGGAGCCGGTTATGGAATCCACTCTCTCCTATATGACAGAAATCGATCAATAATAAATTACTAAAACTAAAACTCTTTAACAAAGAAACTTTAAGAGGGAAAAGGAAAATAAACTGAGTTGGACTTATTTTGGCCCATAACTTGAGAAACTCAAGTTTTTCTTGACCAAATACCCTAGGTTGGGCTTCTTTTCTCTTTCTTTTATACGATATTCAAGTGCTCTTGATTTCCATGTATTGTCAAATAATAATAATTATTTAATTTTAGGGATTATTTTCTTTCTAGGCTCTTTAAACATATTCCATTTTGAAAATTGTGTGTATATAGTGTTTCTTACAACACTTCCATTTCCTCTGCCACTTATTCTACTTCACTGTCTATGTATCCCACTTAATTTGTTTATTTATTTCCTATAAACTTGGGTTATGCTTCGCTGTTTGCAACAAAAGTGGTGGGAAAATCTCTTTGGCATCATGCAATGTAATCGAGAAAAACTGTCATGAATCCATTCTCTTTCTTCAATACTTGTTCCATGAATTAAGTGTTTTCACATCAGCATGGGTTCAGCTATCAAGCACTTCATGAAAGACTTGACAATGTTTTCCTGTTGGCTTTCAACCCGGTCGATCCTTTTAATTTTGTGCAAATTCCTTGCCAAGTGAATTATGAACAAGAGAGGGGCTTCTAAATCCTAGTAAGAGCAGTTGGTATATGGTAAACCTATCTAATTTTTCACACTGTAAGCTTGTTCAATCAAAGTTATCTTAAGGAAGTAAAATGTAGAACTAACATACATTAAACTTGCATCATTTCTTACTAAATTTCAGCTATAGCACTGATGCTTTGTTAATCAGAATCAGCTAATGTTAATGCTGCCTGTTTGCTTGGAAATGCACTGCAGAGAGAAACCGGAATTTTAAAGTTTAATCTTCATAAAAGAAGGCTGACAATTTATGGATTTGTGGCTGCAGAGATTTTATATGGTGAAACCTTGTCCTAAAGAGATGAAATGTGATGTCGAGGTGAGATTAATTTTTGATTCACGAGATATCTTAAACTAGGCATGGATTATTGCTCACGTATATAATTTAATCTTAATGGAAGTTACAATCTTCCTACCTCGGTGATGGAATTTTAGGGTGCGTTCTCTTCAACAGGCCTTTTGCTTTCTTGATTCTGGGAATTGAACAAATCATAACTGTCTAGTCTGCATTGTTCAGGTGGTTTAATTTTCAGAAATATTTGTTTTTCTCAAAACATTCACTTCCTTTTCCTTTTAGTTACAATTAACAATATTACCCGACAGATAATCATAATCTCAAAAAACCATGTCATTCTGCCTGCATGCTAAAATACTCAATTTACATATAGTTTTTACTGAAATTGATGGATGATCTAATTGTTTAACATGTTTGAACTGGACAGTTGAGCTCTTATGCCATCAGGGATGCAGAAGAGTACAAAAACTTCTGTGATCGTCCAACAGACCAACGTCCTAGTGCAGAAGAAGTTATTGGGGTATGGCTTGTTACATATGAGATATTTCTGAATATATCTCCAAAATTTTCTTATCATTTGCTTTGTCTGTTTTTCCCTGCTTGAGAAGAAAGGATATGACATGCTTGGAAGCTCGAATATATAGCCTGTTATAATGGTGTCTGTTGTGCCCAATAGAAAATACATTTATTAATGCAGTAACCCTCGCGGAACAACTCTTTAGTTGTATTATGATGCTTCAAATCCTATGTCTCAACAAATGACTAACTCTGTCCTTGGGAACAGGAAAGGGGCCAAGATCTTTTAACTAAAGATTACTATTACTTTTACTATTATTATTTTATTTTATTTTATTTATTTATTTATTTTGTTTTTGTTTTTGTTTTTGTTTTTTTTTTTTGGGAGGGGGGGGGGGGGTGGGTGTTGTGTGGGTTGCGGTGTTGGAGAGGGTGGGGGCATACATCCTAAACTAAGGTTCTCTAAAACCAGATGATAGAGTATTGGCATACACATCTTCAATTCAATTTTACTGGTGACGAGCTTGTGTACCAACATTAAAGTTAAAGAAACTTATTATTTAGATGCAATGTGGGGACTCGGGTGTATTTGATCTTGCGTCTCATAAAATGAATTTAAAGGAGCTGGAAGAGAATTTACTTCTTGTGTATTCTAAGTTGAGATGCAAACGGACGCGGATTGTGCATCAGCAAGAAATGTGGATTAGGATATCTAAATTTCGGATATGAGCGGGTGTGGATTCAGATTCGGGTCGGGTTTATAAACACGGTGCGGATGCAGATACGAATACAGGTAGCATTTTAAAATGTAGATACAGATACAAATACCCGCATATTTAAATAATAAGAATTTGAGCATATATATCCTTAGTTTTGTCAATGTTGCATATTTATCCTTATCCTATTCAAATTTCTTTACATGCCCTTAATTTTTTTTCTGATTTTGCATGTGTATTCAATGATAAGCTAACATACAATGATCTAAAATGGTAAAAGGACGAGAATATCCCTTAGGTATAATTAGGAAGCCACCAGGCCCATCTCCTCTGATTAAATAACTCTACTGAACCCATTAAAATCCTATACACAAAACCAAACTTCGTCTTCTGTTCTTGGCTTTGCTTTGTAGACAAACAGAGTGTCATTAATTGTTTTCAGACTAGTTGCCCACCACCTACCCATGAATCACCATCGCACCTCCATCGAATCTTCGATCAGGTCACCCCAACTCGACAAACTTGACACGGTCATTTCCTTCTCTCATATTATTGATCAGTCAGCCCAACTTTTATTATTTTTAGTTAAGATGAATTGTTATATAAGTATATTCGTTTAGCTTATACATAATCGTATCAGTTTCCCACACCCAATTCGTATCTGTACCTAATTCGATAATATCTGATCTATATCCAATATCCGATTTTGATGGATATAGTTCACATCCGACAATATCCATATCTGTATCCATATCTGAAAATTGGAAGCGGATACACACATGGTAATGGCAATATCCAATCTTTTTGCACCCCTGATTCTAAGTCATGGAAGCATATATAATTAAGTAGAATATCAGGAATCCCCAACCCCACCCCCACCCAAACCCAAACCCTCTTTCACCTTTCCCCTCGTGTCTCTGTGTGCATGTGCATGTGGAGGCATATTTCTCCTTTCTTTCTACAAACACGAATACCTGGTATAATCTAACACAATCTCACATATACAGCACTTAGTACCTAATCCAATAGCAGCAACTTATCAATTATTCTAACTTTGATAAAGAATGTCAATAGCAAACAGCATGGGGTCTCCACAAAATTAAAACCAAGGTTTGAAATATCACCCAATACGAATACTGTTGTTATGATCCGGTATCATTGAAATGATACTTGGTATTGTCGATTTGATGAGACAAAATGACCGATTTTGCTGATTCCAGTACCGATACTGAAACCGAGATTTCAAACCATGCTTAAAACAAATAGCTGGTTTGTGGCTAATATATGAGCAACTTTGAGAACATAATCAATTTTTTCTTTTCTTCCGGAGAAAGACCAATAAGCTTACATCATGACGAACACTACCAAAAGGAAAACGCCTAGAAGAAAGAAGAGAACTCCCATTTTGAAAGGAAGAAGCCCCCATTAATGGAAAGAAGCTCCCACGGCAGGAGGAAGGTCTCATGAATAGGGAGGATTATGTTCACTCAATCCTAGTTGGTCCTCCTGATGCTACAAACATAGATCATAACGATGCTTCATGGATCGGGGCTAGTGGTGTAAACGAACATTTAAAATATTCGAATCCACTTTGTATCTGCATCTGTTTTAGTGAATACAAATAGTCATAATTTTGTATTGACTTTGCTTAATATCTGCCTTTTCAGCCATTAAGACCTGGATCAGTGGTACAAGGGTTGGGTTAGGAAATGAGAGGTCACATGTTCAAGACCGAGCGGCGGCTTTTGTTAAAAAAAAAGGAATAATATCTGCTTTGTTTAGTATCAACTTATATACAAAGCTTATATCGTTATTTTGGTATCCCCTTCATTAATAGCTGCTATGCTTATAAGTGTTTCTTGTTTGTAAATCAATAACTACACTTATTAAATTTGGTATTAAATATCAATTTTGATGAGTGCATATAGAACTTATTGATGGTTTTTAAAAATTCATTCAGTATTTTATGAATATTGTGACTGATTCGGATGTTATCTGAATTGAGATAATATCTGTCATATTTGGCCACTGATATTACCTTTCACATATCTATTGGATATTGGAATTATGACGACAATCGAGATCTTTGAATTAGTTCCACAGGTTATCCATGCAGAATGGAACATAATGGAGGGGGACAAGCGGATCCAGATAGCATATAATATTTTCACAATTAGATTCAAATATCAGGATATGAGGGTATTTACTCCACATCCGCTTTACATCCCTGTCAACTCAAGTTATTGGGTAATAAGCCTCTAATATTACGCTCCCTAAATTTAATTCAAAAATACTCTTGCGCGTTGTAGATGGAAAGATTCAAACCCTCAATCTCCGACGAGAGAAGAAAGTGGCATTGAGCTAAGCATGGAGATGCATGCATTTCAGTGCTTCTTTCATTCTATGTGACGAGAGATAATTTTTCATGATAAGAAGTTTCAAACCAAAATTAAACAATTTTAGAGTTTGTTTAAATTTTACATGTTAGGTCTTTTATATAATTTACTTCTAGCCAAATTAATGGACATGAGTTTTCCTTGCACTTACTGAGAAAAGAAATTCTCACAGATTAAGGACTTTTGCAAAAACCGTAGCATTATGAAATTTCAGGTTGTCATTCTTAAAGTGATTGGTCACTTAAATATATCACTTAGAAATAGATATAACATTGCAAGAGTTCAAATTTTTGGATAGTGTATGCATCATTTAGGCTTAAATAGAATTAAGATAATACTCTTGAAGGGAAATGGACTTTGGCTGTCTTCCCTCCCAACAACTTATTAGCCATCCCTCCCTCCCTCCCTCCCTCTCTCTCTCTCTCTCTCTCTCTCTCTCTATATATATATATATATATATATATATATATATATATATATATATATATATATATATATATATATATAGTGAGTTGATCCCCTAAGAACGGTTCTCACGAATTCATGTGAGAACTTTCACGTGGGCCGTCGAATCTGATAGAGATCTATTTTTATTTGATTTGATCTATCAGATCCGACGACCCACGTGAAAGTTCTCACAAAAATCTGTGAGAACCGTTCTTAGAGGATCAGCTCCATATATATATATATATAGAGAGAGAGGGGGGGGGAGGCACTCGTGTCATTCTGAAAGGATTTGAAGTCAAATCCTTCCTACTCAAATACCAACATCCAACATTCGAATACAAGATCCACTCCGTTGAAGTTGATTAAACCAAAAATCAAGTGTTTTGAATACTTTTTGGCCAAGCATCAAGTAGGGAAAAAACGGATGGCCTAAATAGTGAGTTGGTTAGTTTAACAATATATATCATTTGAAACCTAAAAAAATTGGTTTATAGGGGTTTTTAAATGTTTAGATCATAATCAAATGGTCGGATCGAGAATTTGTATGTCTATAACATAGATTTAACGAACTGACTACTTTCGGCCGTCTATTTTGCGCCGCTTGATGGATGGGCAAAAAATATTCAAAACACTTGATTTTTGATTTATAGATACTTTGAATAATATAGATCAACTTCAACGAAGTGGATCTTGCATTTGAATATCAGAGGGTTGTGTATGTGTGTGGATAGATAGACTTGTGTCATATCGGAAGGATTCGAGCCCGAATCCTTCCCACTCAAATCAAATACAACCCTCTGACATTCGAATGCAAGATCCACTCTGTTGAAGTTGATCTATATTATTTCAAGTATCTATAAGTAAAAAATCAAGTGTTTTGAATACTTTTTGCTCATCCATCAAGCGGGGCGCAAAATGAACAGCCGAAAGTAGTGAGTTGGTTAGATCTATGTATTTAGACATACAAATTCTCGATCCGACCGTTTGATCATGATCTAAACATTTAAAAACCCTTACAAACAAATTTTTGTTAGGTTTCAAATGATCTACACCGTTAAACTAACCAACTCACTATTTAGGCTGTCTCTTTTTTCCCACTTGATGCATGACCAAAAAGTATTCAAAACACTTGATTTTGGTTTATAGATACTTAAAATAATATAGATCAACTGTAACGGAGTGGATCTTGTATTCGAATGTCAGATGTTGGTATTTGAATAGGAAGGATTCGACCTCGAATCTTTTCGGAATGACACAAGTCTATCTCATATGTGTGTGTGTGTGTGTGTGTGTGTGTGTATAGATAGACTTGTATCCTTTCAAAAGGATTTGATCCCGGATCCTTCCTACTCAAATTCAACCCTCCAACATTCGAATACAAGATCCACTCCGTTGAAGTTGATTTATACTATTTCAAGTATCTATAAACTAAAAATCAAGTGTTTTAAATACTTTTTGCCCATCCATCAAGCGACGCAAAATGGACGGCCGAAAGTAGTGAGTTGGTTAGATCTATGTCTTTAGACATACAAATTCTCGATCCGGCCATTTCATTATGATCTAAACATTTAAAAACCCCTATAAACTAATTTTTGTTAGATTTCAAATGTTCTACACCGTTAAACTAACCAACTCACTATTTAGGCCGTCCGTTTTTCTCCTACTTGATGGATGGGCAAAAAGTATTTAAAACACTTGATTTTGGGTTTATAGATACTTGAAATAGTATAGATCAACTTCAACGGAGTGGATCTTGTATTCAAATGTTGGAGGGTTGAATTTGAGTGGGAAGGATTCGGGATCAAATCCTTTTGAAAGGATACAAGTCTATATATATATATATATATATATATATATATATATATATATAATATATATATATATATATATATATATATATAATCCAAGTTTGAAATTTTATCTATTTCTTACACCGAGTAGTTAGAGAGGAGTAGAATTGATATTGGGATTGAAACTCAATTCGATTGGAATTTAGATTGGTATATTTTGAATGGGAATTAGGTCTAAATCCTTTTATGATTTGAAAACATCTTAGAAGATAAAAAATCTTATTTGGATAAACATGTTTCCAAAATTAAATAATAACTAATATATTAAAGTACTGGTATCTCCTTATTCTGTTAAGGATCACATGGAATTCAGCCCATGGGGCTAAAAATATCTCTGCGTATATTCCACATACAATCAAGGATTTAGCACGTTTGAAATTGGCAAGGTTTTTAATATCAAATTTCGAGTTCATATCAGATGGGAGCTATTCATATCGTATAGCAGGTATTAGAAAATATATCTATTATATATTAATATTGATAAGTTAAGGGTGGTTATAATGTTCTAAATGTCATGTCTCTAGAAAAATGTCGCAAAATGCATGAAAACATTCAAGGATAAAATATGTTCGCACAATGCAATAAAATAAATCATGAATTTGATAAAAGAATTTCATTAACTCATTACTCACGTAGCATGAAAAATTTACTGCTTGCTTGAAATTGGGAAAATAAAAGAAACATTAAAATGTAAATTGTGTATTTAGCAGCTTCCCTCTTGTTTTGGATATCTACAGCCCTAGTAGGCTATAGAGCCATGCAATTTTTGTTGCTTGACCCTTTGAGTTACTTCTAGAACAAAGGCTGCTCATTGTGCATCATGTGAAACATAGGTCATCCTGTTCTTAGCTGAAGACTCGGGTTAAGATCTGTCGCAGGAACTGTCTAGGACTCTGAGATTTATGTTATTAGTGAAGTGGCTATCCTAGGCGCCTATGCTGTCTGGAAAGGTGCCTAGATTGATTAAACCAACTAAGGTTCAGTAGTGATGCAGATTAGATAAAACTTAATGAATTGATTAGCCTGGAATAATCATGTGCATGTTACAGCTAAAACAAGCTATAGTCCTTATCATTTTAGTTCTCTCTTTGCCAGCAACCCTCCTCCTCTTCTGAATATCTACAGCCCAAGCAGGCTCTAGAACCATGGCACTTTTGTCGGTCTGTAGTGTATTGAGATTTTATGTAGGGACAATAAGAAGAGATTATACAAGCTAAATCACCTCAATTGTGAAATGTGTTAATTCATAGAATATACCAACAAATAAAAAAAATATGTCATTTTTTTGCCGACAATGTCTGAAGTGGCTACCTGAGGCGCTTATGCAGTCTAGGAAGGTGCTTACGTTGATTAAACAGCTAGGCACAATAAGGATGCAGAATAGGTAACAACACTTAATTAAACATACAGCACTCTGTGGTAATTATTCTGCAATGTATTTTATATTTTCTTTATTCGAATTTCACTTATATCATTTTCACTTTTATTTTCTGTTGCTCTGTTGATTCCTCAACTACTTGTTTGGCTGGTTAGGGAGCCTATGACATGTTATTGTTCTTGGTAAAGGATTGGATATGTACACGAAAACCCAATTGAGATGCATGAGAGATGAATGACTAAGAACCCCTTATTCTGCTTTGGGATATGCCTAATCCCAAATCATGTCTTTCTAAATTCAAAATTCTTTTATGTAGCAGCGGTATCCCATAATGAAATATATGGTCGTTAATCAGAGGAGTTAAACAGGGAACATAAGTGGGAAGGGCAAAAGCATTTGGATCATATTTTAAATAGAAACTTGTTCTGATGCAAATTTAATACCTGTTTATATAAAATCAATGGCCAGCTTCTCATAGATGAGTTAGAAATCATAAAATCTCCTTATATTTGGTTTACTATTCTATTTGAGGATTTTGCCTAGCTATCTCTTGTTTGGTGTAGAAGATTCAAGAGTGACAGATTCAGAAGCTGACATTTTTCTAATTTGTTGTTTTGTTCAGGATATTGCAGAACATCTGACAACCATACACCTCTCACGTTGTGAGCGCGGAAAACACTGCTTGTATGAAGGTTCAACACCAGCAGGCGGTTTTCCTAATACCTGGGTATCCTTCTTTCTTAAATCTCTCTACAGGTCCTTTACGTAGGGCTTGAACTTACATATATTGATATCAAAGTACAGTTACACTAATTGATTTATAATATGAATTATGTTTTCAAAGCAGATGCAAACCAGTAACCTGTTAATTGCTGTTACAGAAATAGATATGTAAAATTAACCAATAACCAATTTTATTGCGCATGTTAACTAACGAATTGCTTTTACTATCTGACATGCCGACTGTTAGAGTTATTGCAGATGGCATGATTTATATTAACCGTCGAACTATACATTCATTTGCCCATATGGTCATGGCCACTACTCACTAGTTACTATTAGATGTAAACTACCATATTATGGTTACTTTATTGGCATAACTATAATTAATTAATATCTTATTAGTTCATTAAAAATATACTAAAAAACTTATTTTATCTGTACATACTACCATGCATAGTAATATTTTGTCAAAATATTATTAGAATTCCATCATTTATCCAGATATATGTAAAAATGTTATTAATTATTTGACCAGTTTTTAAAACATTTTAAATTATTATTATTATTTTTACAGCAACCGGTATCACTGAGGCGAAATGGCCAATGTTGATTTCAAAAATTATCACCCAATACTGATCCAGATTCTGAGATCTCAAACTACATCGCAAATGTGACATTAATGATTATAAGCATTAAGAAATAGGGATTATTGGCCCTTTTAGTAGAAAATTTCTGGCTATGAATTTGATTGTACCAGGGATGGAAGGGAAGATAACTGTGTTAAAAATTTAAAATACTTGGCACAGGTGTTAATTTGAAGCAAAGTTCTCAAATAATGTAGTAGTAATAACAAAGTGATTGTGAATCCAATAATATAAGAGCAGGAAGTTTTCAAGTCAGGACTTGAGCGTTATTGAGTGCAAGGCCAGCGCAACTGCTGTGCTGTTACTTCCTTCTGGTTTTCTCTGGGGTATGTTGTGTTGGAGTCGTATTTATTGGGTGGAAGTGCAATTCTTTCACAGTGCTTTGCCTGTGTCATTTTGATGACTTGTTTCATTAGTTTGTGTTCGTGTGCGTGTGTTTAACCTAATATACATTACAGGAGTTACAAACTTGCACCCCTAAAAGTCTCTCTCTCTCTCTCTCTCTCTCTCTCTCTCTCTCTCTCTCTCAATTTACATTTTTTGTTCGTCTCCGAGGAGATATTTTTGTAATGGATGTTTTCTGCAGAACGGGGCAGCATACTGTACATCTGAGCTTACAATTCACAAAAATGGTGAAGTGCATACTTGGGACAGGGGATACGACAACGATGGGAATCAGGTGAAGTTATTGACCTAACAATGTTTTATTCAGATGTACAGAACAAACAATGAAATTGCTTTGTTAAAAAGAAAGTAACAGCGTTATACAAGCAGAATTGATTGCATGTCTACTGCCTGTGAGCAGGTCTGGGGAGCGAAGGCAGGCCCTTACGAGTTCAAGCCGCCACCAGCGTCCAGTCGTGATGAATTGTTTTCACCGCGAAATTTCACTCCATTGTCGTTGGAAAATAAGATAGAGGGTTCGTTTGTACTGAGTGAATGACGACGCTCATGATGTGTAAATATTCACTTATATGTAGAAATTTTAAATTTTTTCCTCCTCCATTCTGTGGGCTGTTGTCAGCTGATTCTTTGATGCAGATGGCCAAGTTCAAGGGCTAAAGTTCAATAAACTACATCTGTAGAGAACATAGATTGTTGAAAGAAACAATGGTTATTACGAAAAATATTTGTGAGAATTTGTTGTTGATATCAGTTTCTGGAGACATCATGCTGGATGTATAACATTTGTATATCAATACAGAAAGAAGAATCACATACTTGTGGCTCCAAATTTTTTGTCAACCAGCTATGAATCATGGGCTTCATCTTTCTTGGTTTTCATGGACTTGAAAGTGCTAGTGTCCTACACTGAAATGGAGCAAATGCAAATTCAAATTATTATAGGCTCGCAATCTGGATGAAAGAAAAAAAAAAACTAAAAATAAATAAATACTTTGTTTGAGATTATCAACTCTGAACCAAAAAAATTAACTGTCCACCAGCGGAGGCCGCCACGCTTGCGAGACGAAGCAACCCATAGGCCATTTTTTGAAAATATTTTCGAGGCAGATTGATTTTTTAGAATTATTTTTAAAAATTGTATTTATTCAAAAACTTACCCTGAAGAAAAATAGTTGGGACTTGGGGTCCATATCAAAAAGATATTCATTAATTATTCACAAAATATGAAATATTGATGCTCCCATGTCACGTGGCAAATAAATTAAAGGGCAATCATCATTTTTTTTTATTTCACCAAAATCCTCTGCTCGTGGGGCACGGGCTCCCTCTCATATATTGCATGGCATGGATGTCCCGCGTCGGACACGTGCGCCTCACATGCGCACTAATTTATATTACGAGCTTGTGAGCTACTCTCTCTCATTTTCTCTAAAAATTGCAGAGCAATGCCAATTAAGACCTTGTGTAGACTTTGGATTGATTTCATAAATAAAAAGTTAAGGGGGGGGAAAAACAACAAAAAAAAAAAAACAGAAAAAGCTTCTTTCGCTTAACTGTGACAGTTTGCAGGTCCAAGTGTAAGTATCACTGCCGGCACACAAAATTGAATTGTGCAGGGAGAAGATAAAAATTAGAGTTTGTTTAAAAATTGAATTGGAGTTAACACAGAGAGATGTCATCAGCAGATCTAGATAGAGGTCTCGGATTAATTTGGTGTCTTCATAATCAGTGATTTTTGAACCATCGAATTCTAATAAGAAACGAGAGAGATGATGATTTGAAATTGGGATAGTTTTTCACTTCATGGACAGCGAATTCGACCCGAATTCAGATTCGGGTTCAAGTTGAATTCTGATTCCGTTTCTGTCTCAAATTCTGAGTATTTGGTCTCTTTTCTCTAGTTATAAATGTGTGATCCTTTGTAATCAATTGTATCAAGTTGTAATTAAATTTGTGATTTGTATTGGAGAGTTCTAAGGCAAATTGCATAGTTTCTTTATTTGGATCAGTTTTGATCAGTTGGATCTTCGGATCATTTTTTAACCCTTGTAACTCTCTTAATTGAATACGATATTCTCCCTTCTCTCCTAATGACATAGATGAGTTGCCGAACCTCGTTGAATCCCGTGTTCTCTCTTTGTATTGGTTCGCGATTGATTCGGCGTTGTTACATTGATCTTGGTGATTGGCGTGCATTGGATTCCTCCGAAAATCGTAACAAATTGTACATTGAGCATATACCAATACATGAGAGGAGTATTCGTTGTAATACAATTATAGAGTTCTCCTCACAGTAGAACCTTTAATTTTAATAAATCGACTGAAGACTTATTTTATTTTGCACCTCTTACTCTTCTAGAATAATTTATTTCTCCTCTCAAGATCTGTTGTTTTCTGTTTTTGCAAGAAAAGAAAAACAAAGAAAAAAGAAAAGATGAAAAGCCTGATGAAATTATCCTCCTTGTACTCTGAATTTTACTTTCTTTAAAAGAGAGTGACTGTAACATGAGAATTAACAGAAGTCATGGAGAAATTAAAATGAAGAAGTACCATCAAAGAAAATTACCCATTGAATTGACTCTCAAATTCCCACCTTGACTATATCATGCATGGTAAAACACCAGATTGTGCTAAAATATTTATTAAAAAGGAAAAAATTTCCATTAAAGAAACAGAAAAAATTTGCAGAGTCCATAAGAAAAATCTATTGAAACTCTAAAATGAAAAATTCCCTGAACAATTAATCTGATTCACCAGCTTGAGGGACTATATAGTAAGTAAAGTAAAACAAATCTATAATTTCGAGATTGTGAGGATGCATATTCTAGATCGAGTTCTCTGTCAGTTTGAGTTGACGTAGCATATCCCTATTGCCGTCGACCAATTGGCTCGGATAGACCACGTTACCAAACGCTATTGTGATTGGAGACAAGAGCTAAGTGCTTTCATTAGCTTATGGGATGATCGAGCTAATCAGCTTCAGATTCAGAGATATCTCCCCATATTACCCCCAGAGTACATGAACTGGTATTGGATGATCACTTGTAACTGGATTATTCAGCGTGTTGATGCGATGGCCGCCTACCAGCCTGCTTATGTACATGAGCTGGAGTTGGTAATATCTCAACACAGTTCTCATAAAAAGTTAAATTTGTTATGTGTTGATATAATTTTAATAAAATTTAATGATACAGATTGATGGATTGCTGCATGTGGGGGACATGGTGTATGAGGCTTTGATGGAGAGGGAGACTCGGAGGACATCGATATTCTGTAAGATGTCCACCTTCATCAAGGACCTGGTAGGGCGAAGCCGATTTGCACGCCTATCAGGGGCGCCAAGGCAGTCAAATGTTTATACCTGATGACCGCAATATTCACCGGCTGCAGAGTTCGAATCGGTACAAGAAGAGCCGGGACTTTCTCAGCCTATTGATGGATTATGCACATGATGTTGAGATAATGAGAGGACCTTGGACATGATGAGTCGGGACCGTCTCAACTGTCTCAACAACGTCGAAGAGTTAAGGAAGAGGAGGCCGAACCATCCCAGGCTGCCCTTGCACGTGGGCGAGGCCGAGGCCGAGTAGCACCGGCATTATCGTGTTTGCGACGATAGATTTTGATACTTATATTTGGATATTTTGAGAAATTTTAAGTAATTTGGAGAAAATTGAGTTATATGGATACGAATTGTAAAATTTTGATATAACATGAATATTGAAATGAATCATGTTATTTTAATATGAAATGCATTGTATTATTTTGATATGATATAATATTGTGATATTTATGATACGAGTGGTGATACTGTGATATTGTTGCTCTCGACGTCATGACGAGGAGGACTTTGGACATGACAAGCTTGGACCATTTCAATCGTCTCAACGGCGTCGAGGAGCTAAGAAGGAGAAGGCCGGACCATTACAGGTTGCCCCTGCACTTGGGCGAGGATGAGGACGAAGCTGAGTACCACGTGCATTATCGTGTTTGCGATGATAG
Source organism: Agave tequilana (assembly GCA_038442645.1). Lineage (NCBI taxonomy): Eukaryota > Viridiplantae > Streptophyta > Magnoliopsida > Asparagales > Asparagaceae > Agave > Agave tequilana. The sequence goes on from JAVJIF010012624.1 coordinate 30,739, forward strand.
ATTTTGATACTTGTATTTGGATATTTTGAGATATTTTGAAATTTTTTGAATAATTTTGAGAAAATTTGAGTTATGTGGATATGAATTGTGAAATTTTGATATAATATGAACACTGAAATGAATTGTATTATGCTGATATGATATGATATTGTGATATTTGTGATACGAGTGGTTGTATTATGATATTGTTGTGTATTTGTGATAATTGTTTAATTTTTTGTGAAATTGTGAGATTTATACTGTTGTGATATTTGCGATACATGAATATTATTTAGACAAGTTATATCATGTGTGTTGGTTGGGAGATTTTTTTTTTTTTTTTGCCAAGTCTTCTTTGTGCTGGGTTGGCAATTCCGGACAAAGCAAAATCTTTAAAAAAAAAAAAGAAGAAAATTGGCTTTGCTCGAGGTTGCTAAATCCGGACAAAGCACTTGGGCTAGAAAAGCCCAAGGTGCTTTGTCAACCCCAAATAAAGTCTGAAATAAGTTTTGAGAGAGGTCAATTTTTAAAATTATTTATTAAGAAAGCATTTTTAGAAAAATTGCCCATAATTTTAAGATCCAAACCCGAAAATTTTTATTTGGATTCAGGTTCGTTGATGGACCATAGTAAAGTATTAAGGGCCTGTTTGTTTTGCCGCAAAACGTCGCAAGTCGTAAGTCGTAAAATCTCTTTTTCATTTCCCGCTGTTTGTTTCACTGAAAAATAACTTATAAAATGCAACTCTCATTTTCCAACTTGCAGTTGCTACAATTAATTTTGTGATCATATAAATCTCAATTTTACACACCCACATTTTCTCACTTGCAACTGCTACAGTTAATTTTGTAGTCATGTAAATCCCACTTGTAGTCCAAGGCAGTTACTTGATAATCAATATATAATTTAATATTATTAAATATTCAATATTTTAAAATATTTTTAAAAGTGTTTAATTTCTTTGAATTATTGAATTATTTTATATTTTTAATCTTTAGTTTTTTATTATTTTAATTTATTATTGTTTTTAATACTTTATTATTTTAATATTTATACCATTTTTTAATATTTATTAATATAACAATATTATGCTTTAATATAAAATAACTATATATTTAATTAATTTATTTTTAAATATAAATAAGTACTTTATTAATATTATAATATACTTTATTATTATATTAATAATTAATTATGCTAATATTGTAATAATAATTCAGTATAATAATATTATAATAATAATTTATTATTAAATCTATAATTATATTTTACTTTGTTAATTTTATATTTTTATAATATTACAATAAAATTTAATATTATAATAAATTTTAAGTATTTTATAATATTATAATATTATAATTATTTTTTTATTATTTTTTAAGTTTTTTAATATTTATATTTTATTAGTATTCTTAAAATTTTGTAATATTCTTTAGATTTTCTTAAAATTTTATAAAAATTTATTTAATGAATATTTAATTAATATTTTACTAATTATACTAATATTTTATTAATATTATTGTTATAAATAAAATATAAAATATTAATATTTTATCTCAAATTTATTAATACAATTTAATTTACAATAATTGATTTAATTTATTAATATTTATAATATTTAAATCACTGCTACAGTTATTTTTGTGGTCAATTTTTCTACTCACACTCTTACATTACCAACCAAACACCGTAAAACACAATATACTTTCATATTTACACTTTCATTTTACCAACTAAATATCGTAAAATATAATATATTTTCTTTATTACAGTTCACTTTTTTCATTCTCATTTTACGACTTATGACCTGCGGTCACTTACAGTGAAACGAATAAGCTCTAAATAAGTAAATTTATGATTTGAAGGATCCAAATCCGAAATTTTATTTACGGGTGCGGGTTTGTTATCAGGATTGTCGGGCCCCATTTGCACGTGAGGCTTTGGCACTTGCCAGTTGGCACTAGCGCTGGAGATCTATCCACCAAGGATTCATGAGTGTTTGCTTTAACAGCCACCACACGTGACACGTCTCTCTCTCTCTCTCTCTCTCCAGCCTTTTTTTTTTTGTTTTTTTCTGTAAAAATTTCCCTGGTTCCGCCCCCAGTTCTCTCCCTTTAAATATTCCTCTTCTCATCTCGAGACCACGAGCGAGAAAGCGAGCATCTTTCACTTCTCTTATAAAAATCTCCGCCCTTTTCGAATCCGATCCATCATCCATCGCTAGCTTAGGGTTTGCTCCCTCTCCCGAGCCCTCGGATCTCGCCGGCTCTCCAACTTTCACAGGTAAAGAAAACGAAAAAGATCTCAACTTTGATCTGTTTCTTTTTTCTGCTGCATTGCAGGTCGTTCTCTTCTCCTCCTTCAGTTCTTCAGATTTGATTTCGATCTGATTACATTTCTCGTGCCATGTAATCTCACCGATTTTGGATTTGTTTCTCGCTAATTGACTCTAAACTCTACTCAGATCTGTGGAATTTGTCTCTTTCATCTCAACTTCCTCGAGATTTAAGAAAAATAGCGAACATTTTGATAAAAATTTCATTTTTTTTGCTCCAGGTTCTATCAGTCCCGTTGTAGCTTCTGGTGGAAGCTATGGAGTTAACGGGGAACAAGTACTTGAGCATCGGTCTCCTGTTTCTGGCGACCCTTGTCTTCATCAAGCTCATCTCTGCTATTCTCACCCCTGGTTCGGGCAAGAAACGGCTGCCACCGAGTGTAAGGCCTTTCCGGTGATCGGAGGGCTCATCAAGTTCATGAAAGGGCCCATCATAATGATCAGGGAGGAGTACCAGAAGCTTGGGAGTGTTTTCACTGTCAAGTTGTTGAATCGGAAGATCACATTCTTCGTTGGGCCGGAAGTCTCTTCTCACTTCTTTAAGGCCCCCGAGGCTGATCTTAGCCAACAGGAAGTGTATCAGTTCAATGTGCCTACGTTTGGGCCCGGGGTTGTCTTTGATGTGGACTACTCTGTGAGGCAGGAGCAGTTCCGGTTCTTTACGGAGTCGCTGAGGGTGACGAAGTTGAGGAGCTATGTGGATCAGATGGTTGTTGAGGCTGAGGTATAAACACCTCATTGACCCCTTTCTTTGTGATTTATCTTTATTGTTGTGGTTCTTTTGATTATTGATCTATTTGTGAATGCTCTATCGTAACCTTAATATAGTGCTTAAATTATACAGTTTCTTTGGGAACTAACGTAACTATCTTTGATGACGTATAGATAGTCTTTGTTAGTTAATTGAGCAATCGGTAAAGTTGGCTTCCTTTTTAATATGTCTTAATTTGATCTTGTTAGTGTTGTATCTCCGCTCCTTTTGCTATTCTGTAAACCTGAATAGCTGCTAGAACCTTACGAAAATGCTGTAAAGAGCATAACTTTTATGTATTTGTATTAGTTACTAGATATCTAGAGACCCGTTTAGATAAGCTAGACATATCTGAATGGAAAATCTTATTGAAATAATTACTGTGTGGAAGTTAATTAGTTGTGCTTCAGAACGGACCCAAATTGAGACAAGAGGAATAAACAATTCACAATAAAAAGATAGTGATAATAAAGACCACGTCAATGAGTCATCACATGTTTTCTCTGAGGACCTTTCTTTTGTCAAGCTGAGCCTTTTTTGAGATAAAAAATAACCCTTGTGTCATACACAACCTCTGCAATTTCACTCAGCATAGAAAATTCAGAAACAAGGATTAGATTCTTCTACTTTCTAGTTGATAAAGGAAGACCTTCTAAGCTGACAAAGATTGCTGCCAACTGAAGGCCTTAAGACCTCTAAAGCATTAACTATACAATTCCATTGTAGCCTGCTAGCTAGACTTAGGAAGATAAAGATATGAAACAAGGAAATCAGAGAAAGTTAAATTATTACAGGAAGCATGGGATGAATATCTTTCTAGTACAGTTAGTTTCATATCTAGTTTTGGATACTGAGAGTTTGTCCAATTGTCCAATTCAGAAATGAGTCAGACTTAAGAATTCTCAAATTTCAAACACAAGTGTGTGTCTATGCATGTGTTTTTGTGGATGCACGAATGCAAGATAAAATCATCTTTTTATCTTTTCTGGAACTCTTCGGTTTCTTTTCTTTTTTATGGAGTCTTTAGCAACAGAAGATCAAGGCCTTCGTCTATTCTCAAACACCATGGAATCAACCAAAATAATAGTTTCTAGAATATCTGGTCATTTTATTCTGAAGCATTACAAAAGAAAGCCCATCATGATTGTGCACTATCTAATAATAGAAGAGAAGGGTTTTGGTCTAGTTCTGGAATAGGATGAAGGATTCATCCGTGCTCTAACTGATGCAGATGGCTGACGTACCTCTCTCAAATAGATACGAAAATATAGTATGGTTGTCAACTAGGGAAGGTTTGGTATGGATGACGGAGGCTTCTCTTATGCGAACATGGCTTTTATGCCATATATTAATACTTTAAACGTAAGAAGAATTTTGTTTAAGAGAGATATAGTGGAGAGATACCTAGAGTGACTCATTGATTGCTTAAAACATTTGGCTGTAGAAAATAGTTAATCTTCATTAGTTCTACAGGATATATTAGATGTAAGTTTGATGATACTATGGTGGGAAGTTTCTTGGTTGGTTAAGGTATTGTTTTGCAAGACCATCATTGATTTTCATGTGAAGAGTGCTCCTTTCACTAGCAGACAATATGGTGAAATTGATCAAAGTATGATAAAAAGGTTCAACGAAGCTGAATGTGCTGATACCAGCCTTTAATTGCCCAAGTTGAATGGGTTATATATTGCTTCACACAATCTTAACCTTACTCTTTGATGTAAATCTAGTCATCGTAATTTGGAATGATCATCTTACATTTGTAGAAAGTATGCTGTCCACTTGCTATTTGTGCGGGTACCAACAGGATCCCATGTGACCTCCTTTACTGCGAGTAGACATTTTTTTTTTTTTACTTTGTCTTCCTGAATAAACAACGTACTGTTAGCGTTTGAAGTTGACAACTCATGCTTGTTGAAGAGGAAAAAAAGATTTGAGTCATTGGATATTGTTATTGAGGGATATGAATCACTAGCTCTGTACATCTTCCAGTGCCTGACTATTGTGGCTTCTTCGCTTCATAAACCCTCAGAGTACCAAAGATTTTATATCCGTACTATTTATAATGCCAATCTCTCATATGAGATTTCATTTGAACTTGAATGGCCTCACTGCTGATGGACCAGCACATCTGGCACCCTACATACCATGCATTTCATTATTATGTTATTAAGAGCCACATTAACTACACATCAGCTCTTGAATTTTCTACATTTCATTCTTTTTTTTTTCTTCCTTCCATGTTCTGCACTGATAATGTTTCTTTTCACTTGCCATGTGCAAATTCTGTGTCAAGTTTTGATCTGGTTCCACTACTACAAATATTTTGAATGTGAATTCAAGATGTAAATGGCATCGGTGATAAATAATTAAGTATTTCTAATCGCAAAAGCATATGAAATGTCCACTGTTCTAGGTTGCTGTGACACATGAGCTAGATGCCAATTACTGGAGACAGATTCCATGTCATGTCATTGGGAATGTAAACTATCTTTTCATCATTCACTTGTGTCTCCCAGTAATTTAATTATATACTGATGTGTTTATTGGTGTTGAATTTTCTACTTTTTCCTTTCAAATTCATCTATTTAATAGATGTGATAGATCAATTTCAGTACTCAAACAAACGGAAATGATTAGAAGTTTTATTTCAATGAGCATCTAAGTTCAATTTTCCATCTCTTTCATACATGACTTGTTACCGTGTTCCAGATCAGATGATGCTTCTTTCCATCCGCGCTGGACTTAGCTGATCATAGTTCCCATATGAAATCAGAGTTCACTGTCCAAACGTTGATCTGGGAACTACTGGATTTTGCACTGTCAAACAAAAATCTATGCAATAATTTTTTTTTTTTTTTTTGAGTTGGACGGACACACTTCTCATTCACTCCAAAAATGAGAGTTAACACATTCTCTCACTATTGATTATCTTTGAGATATGTGCCAATCAAAATTTCAAAAGGTGAATAGTAACTCGTGAATAAAGTAATGGTGGGTTGATAAGAAATGTGTGGTGGAAAACTCGTTAACTCTCACTTTTTGGAGTAAATGAAAAGTGTGTAGGAAACCCTTTTTTTATTTAGTTATGTGAAAATGACTTCTATAACATTAAATTCTCTTTGACTCATTGTTTGCAAAATTAATTAAGATAGTAATATGCTAATATATAATTTACAAATATTTGGTGTAGACATCTGAAAAGTTAGCGAGAATAGATATCTTCACCCTCAGGCTAAAATCTGCTTCAGTTTTATGTCAAATTCTTTCTTTCGAGGCTAATAGGATAAAATAGTATATGGTAATTCAGAGTGATATTTCTTTATTTTGAGAATTTTGGGCTTAACGTTTAATCTTCTCAAAAGTCCCAGAATTTGTTTTCCATTCTCTCTTTGTTTTTGGTTTCCTCTTCATGTCTAGGAAGAGGAAGGTTGAATGAGACTGGCATTGAATGCTACAAGGAGGTAGGTACCATACCATCAAATTATGAAACCATGTAAACAAGACTATGAGACTGATAAAGATGGAGCCTTGACTTATTTTTATATTAATTGATACAGATTTGACATATGTAATACCAATTACTATTTACTGTGCCACTTAAAATGAATAAAAAAGAGAATCTCTTGATCCACTACCAGATCTGATTCTGCCAACCATGCCCAAGTATGACATGATATCAATATTGGCGATATTGTTGGCTAAGAAGGTTATATATGCTTTGATTTCAAGATTATTACAATACCTCCTACTTTCATTCTGCTGTTAACTTCTGTATCTACGTCTTTTGTTGGTACTGACAGCTTTTTAGTATTATCTGATTGCATACTTAGCCAAGGCTGTTTGCTTTTTTATTATTTATTTATTTATTTATTACTTACTGTTATTATTTTTACATTGTTCCTCACCCTGCTGACTCTCTTTTCTATTCACTCCAGGATTACTTCTCAAAGTGGGGGGAGAGCGGTACAGTGGATCTGAAGTACGAACTCGAGCATCTCATCATCCTAACAGCTAGCAGATGCCTCTTAGGCAGGGAGGTCAGGGACAAGCTCTTTGATGATGTCTCTGCCCTCTTCCATGACCTTGACAATGGAATGCGTCCCATCAGTGTGATCTTCCCTTACCTCCCCATCCCAGCTCACCGTCGCCGTGATCGCGCTCGTGCCCGGATCGCTGAGATCTTCGCCACAATCATAAAGTCCCGGAAGTGTTCTGGTCGCACTGAGGATGACATGCTTCAGTGCTTCATTGATTCAAAATACAAGGATGGGCGCTCTACTACCGAGGGTGAGATCACTGGTCTCCTTATCGCTGCCCTCTTTGCTGGCCAGCATACCAGCTCCATCACCTCCACATGGACTGGTGCTTACCTTCTCAAATACCAGAACTTCCTCTCAGCTGCAGTCAAAGAGCAGAAAGACCTTTTGAAGAAGCATGGCTACAAGATTGATCATGATATCTTGTCGGAAATGGATGTTCTCTACCGCTGCATCAAGGAAGCTCTGAGGCTCCACCCTCCACTCATAATGCTTCTTCGCCACTCTCACAGCGACTTCAGTGTGAGGACTAAGGAGGGAGTTGAGTATGACATTCCAAAGGGTCACATAGTTGCAACCTCCCCAGCTTTTGCTAACCGGTTGCCTTACATTTACAAGAACCCTGATAGTTACGACCCAGATCGATTTGCACCAGGAAGGGAGGAGGACAAGGCAGCCGGAGCATTCTCCTACATATCCTTTGGCGGTGGAAGGCACGGGTGCCTCGGCGAACCATTTGCTTACCTGCAGATAAAGGCAATATGGAGCCACTTGTTGAGGAACTTCGAGTTTGAGCTGGTCTCGCCATTCCCAGAGATCGACTGGAATGCTATGGTCGTTGGCGTGAAGGGAGAAGTGATGGTAAAATACAGGAGGAGGAGGCTTTCCGTCGACAACTAAGGATCACCACCGGGCTGGCTCGTGACTTTTCTTCTCATGTTCTGATTTCGTTAGCTGTAAGATCATCTGTTGGTTAGTCAGGGGTTTTATCTTATGCTTTCAGCTTGTGATTTGTATGCATTGAATCGAAGCTCTCTTAGTGGACGAAGTTAATGCACCTATTGCCTTAGCATCAAGGACGGTCACACAAACCCAGCAGTGATGCCTGTGTTTATCTCTTGTGTAGACATGCGAGTAAGTTCAATGTTTGTTAGGTAAATAATTTTTCAAGCAGCGTTCTTTTCTTAATAGATTTTGGGACCTTGACTGATGATTTGTTGATACTTTTAAGATGATTTTGTTGATTATAACTCGTACTAACTTTGGAGGGTAAGAAGCCCCGTTGTTTGTAACAAGCATCTATATACTGTTTGCATTGAATTGTTGAGTTTGAAAAGTAGGCGAGAGCTCTGGGTTTGTAGAGCGCGAGATCCGATTCGAATCTGAATTGCTGGGGTGGTCGCTGTCGTCGAGTTCGAGGAAACCATAACTCCGTTCGACCCTCTCTCTCCCCCTCTCCTCGACTTTGATATTCTGTATTTTGTTTGAATTATTTGCCATTGATTTCTAGTATACAGTTTTTTTTGCTTTTTCCTCAAAAAATTAATTTTTTTGCTTCCTGAAGTGTATTTCCTGGCATTAATTCAGAATTTGCTTTAGAGATACATGGAGGGTATGAATTTTGTGCAATTTCATCTTGAGCTTTGTTTTGATTGTGAACTACTCCCTTTGCTCTAATTGTTCTGTGAGAAGATAGAGTAATTGTGATAGCAGAGAAGGGGGCATTAATTTATTGGTTTCTCTTTTCATTGTGTATAGAAATTCTAGTTTAAATTTCCTTGTTTTCTCTGAACACAATCAATAGCTCCTTTGGAATCCTTATTTTCATGTTGTGAGGAATTTGCAAAATCTTGTTATTTTCAATGGGGAGCATTCACAGGTTCAAGGTGTTGCTGCTAACATATTTAGAGGAATATTCTCCCCCATTATTGTTCAAAATTCTTGCTGTCTGTTATCTGAAATAGTTTAAATTTGTCCTGAAATAAACGTTGGCTTAAAGACCATTGAAAATAACTATTTAATTCAATCACAAAACCTAGTTAGTAAGCTTTCTTTAAATTTGTTATTGTTGTACTGATATTTTTTAATGACTATGGCTTGGTTTTCCGTTATGCTTGTTGTTGTTCTCTTATGATTGTAAGACTTATTAAATCTATTGCAATGCATTAGCTGTTTGGTTTCTCTCCTTTCTATATTTTATCATTTTCATAACCAATCTTGTTGTTGGTAGACTTTAAAAATTCTGGACATGTTTCTTTTTTTTTTTCATGAGTTCTTTTTTTCCCCCTTTGGTCAGTAACTTTGGCGTTGGGTTTTGATTTTTAAGTAAGATATATTGTTGGGTATTTATTCACAGATCTGAGGACAAGGTTTGTTGAGGGTTTTTTGGATCTCTGCTACCATCATTCAGGTGATTTCTTTTTGTGTGCTTTTCTTTCTTGTGAGCTCTTGCCTTTTAATATTGATTGACTTGTGATTTTGCTAGTTTTATTTTAGTTCACCCGTTCATATGTTTTGTTAATTGAATTGCAGGAGAGAATCAGTATAACTTTGTATCATGTTACTTTTTAAAGGAGAAATTGATGGGCATGGAAGGATGTAGCTAACTAGTTTGCTTCATGCAAACCTTTAAAAGGAGAGTATAAGTTTGCAAACCAAAATTTGAGAACTGACAACTTGCCATTTATCACATAATATACCATTTGATGCAAGTTATTTATCCATCATCAAAATAAGAAATAAATTGTACATATTTCTATGTCAAGGATTGGGTATCAGTTATGTGAATGTGTTTTGTACTTCTGACTCTCTGAGTGATTTTGTGCCTGAGATTAATGATCTCCTCTTTAATATGCATAGACTTCTCTGACTCAAATAATTCCATTGAGTCTGTTCTTGGCTGAAAAAAAAGAATAAATTGTGAAGAAACATATAATTCAATATGCAAGATGTCCATTACACTATTACCAACAAACATGATAAAACATTCTCCAATCATGCAAAGCGATCAAACATTCAAGAGACTTGACAACATTGCTAGTGCTAATAGTTTTCTAGTTTGAACAAATGAAAACTAATAGTTTTCAATATTCTTCAAGTTTCCTCTATATGTTGTTTTCTATCACCTTATATTGGCTTTTCTAGCTTGATGGCGGATTTGTTTTGGGCTTTTGCCCCTCTTCTTAATCTGATTAACATGTTTGAAAGGGACATTTTTCTAAATGGTTGGTTCTAACAAATGGAATCCTCCTGTAGTTGGTGACTTCACATCACTACTATCTAGTAAAATGACAGCCTCCGGAGAATCCTTTGCTTCAATGAATTATCGCCAACTATCCTAATCTCCGTGTTCTATCTAGCCTAACCACGGTACCGAGGACTGGATCACAAAGTGCTAGTGCAAGTGCTAGTCATGATATGGAAGATGAAGATGACGAGGAGGATGAGGATAGTGAAGCACCTAGTTTCAAGACAAGGAAGATTGGAGATGATGGGAAGAAAATAGTTGAAGGTTGCGAGAAATGGGAACCAAAGGACACCTCATTAGCTATTGACCTCTTGGTTGAGCTGGCTAAGCAAGGTAAAAATTTTGCAGAATGTTGGGCTATAAAGAGACATCATGCCCAGAAGATGTGTAGCAGAGATGCGTATGCTTCGTTGGATGTGTGGTAACACGCGGAGAGATAAAGTGAGAAATGAGGATATTTGTACTAAGATAGGTGTAGTCTCTAAAGAAGAGAAGATGAGAGAATCGCCTAGATGGTTTGGTCATGTGCGACGTAGACCTATAGATGCACCAGTCTGATGAGTAGAACATATCAATTTAGGGCAAGTTAAAAGAGCGCAGGGGAGACCGAAGAAAACATGGATGAAGGTAATACGACAAGATATAGAGACTAAAGGTCTTAGTGAAGGCATATTGCTCGATAGGAATGTGTGGAGAAAGCTGATCCATGTTCCCAATCCGACGGAATTCTCTTTTGGTTCAGTAGCCTACCCCCAAATACTTGGGACAAATGGCTTAGTTGTTGTCGTAGTTGTTGTATTTAAGAAGCCTGCATTAGAGCACATGGCGGACATAGTTAACAAGGAGTCTAATACTTCTTTGGAAGTGACTAACGTTAAGAACCATCTAAAATGGTTATAGAAGAGGTGGAAAGATTTTTTTGTTCTTATGGATCGCAATGGTGCTGGGTGGAACCAAGAAGAGAAGAATATCATCTTCCAAAAGACTTGCAGATGATTTGATCTCGGTAAATGAAATCTTGTTTCTTAGATCGAAAACATATAGATCAATTTCATACATTCTGGTATTGTGCATACATGCTTTTATTTTTTGGATTACTGTTTTAGTTACATCTTGACCAGGTCAGTTCTACCTCATGCCAACATGTGCACGTTGTGAAACCTAAACTCCAATTTTAGGGCATGCCTGTGGGCACCTAAAACAGAGATGATACAGTTTTACACAATACTCTATCCCTTGTTCTCTTCCATTACCTGATCAAGTTACATGTTAATATTTTGTTCTTTCTTGTTAATTTGTGGTTTGTGGGCTGGTTGTGGTTGGTTATTTATTTGCTTTTGTTAGGATTTGGACTATGCTATATATTCTGGTATGTGTATGAGATATATTCATGTATGAGATGAGTCATATCAGATGATTTGTTCTGTTTTCTACCAGTTCCAGAACTTCAATTTTTTTGAGATCTTGGAGCGCTATGCTTGTTTGGTAGTCACACATCAATCATTGATATTTTATTGTTAGACGATTGATAAGGATGATGTTTGTCCCATATACTAATATTGAATTCGACAACTTAGATACATAAATGTTAGCCTCCCATATAATCTTGACCAACTAAGAATTGTATACAGTAATGACCATGCACATAAGTGGTCTTCATTTAAGAGGTCTTCATATGGGACATTGGGTAACAAGGGGCAACCGATCATGGTAGACGAACCATCTAATGCTAACAATGCTACCGAGGAGCGGCCCATGGAGAACGCTACCTCAAATGCGAACGAAGACCCTTCAAACACACTTGATTCTAACGGAGCTGGGAAGAAGCAAGTGAAAGGGTCATCATCTGGTGGCAAGACACAAGGAATATGTTGCTCATGTGGCAGCAGGAAAATTTGCAGAGTGCATGAAATGGTTTGGAGAATTCATGATCACTGCCCACTCACAAGGCCACTCACAAAACTTGCTTAAGGAACTTAATACTATAGTCATGAGCACACCTGGGGACTATACAAGAGAGGATTTGGATAGAGCATTCATGAATCTTGCAAGAATTTAGTTGATGGCACTAAGAATGGTGTTGTGCAATCGTAATGAAGTGTGTGTACAATCATTTGATTAGTTTTTACGTGCAAAATTTATTTTTTGCTTGTTACCTTTGAGGATTTATCAAATATGTTATTATATATACAATACTCACAGTGGTTTATCATAAAACTTGTGAATTATGGGATTTATGATACTTTTTTTCTGTGATACTGTGTTTTTTGTTGTCTTGGTGCATTTTGGAATTACTCTTGTGCCGTAACTATTCTAAATGCTTTCCAAATTTATATTGCCTTTTCCATTTCCATATTCTGAGTTTTATTCCTTGGTCGAAAAATTATTCCTGAATACTGAAAATTGTGGCTATTTTTCTACTTTTTTCATCTTCTTCTAGTAGTAGAGGGGTTATAACTTTGCCATGCCTTCCATTGAATTGTGAGTTGGAAATGTCAGAAGACTCAAACATAGTTCACAATCTTTAAGGGACAAAGACTTGAACAGAAAAGATCATATAACCTGACTTTTAGGTGAAAACTCAAGGGGTTTACTAAAATTTCCTTTCTTCCTGGAAATTTCTTCTTTCCCCCCTTAATATTTGTGTTTATGAATTGGATGCATAGCAAAGCAAGCTCAGATTGTTTGATATTTCACAAGAAACTGCTTGCAGCCATCTTGATGCAGCACTTAGTGATATTACTCTTCTATATCGATCTTCCTTTTTCATCTTCCTCATCTTCAATCAGTGGTTGTGGGAACTATGCTCACTTAATGTTTATCCTAATGTCAAAGAATATTTTTCAATTTAATAATTCCCTTGATTGATTTTTTGTCACTTTTGCTTTGATGTTAAGCATTGATCTGACATGATAACATGCTTCAGGGTGCTTATTTGATTTTGGCAAAGCTCAGGAGATTTTGTGAAATTTACTTTCTTCCAAGAAATTTCTTCTTCTCTCTTCATGTTTGTGTTTATGAAATGGATGAACAGCAAGGCAAGCTCAGATAGTTTGAGATTTTACTGGAAACTTCTAGTTATTGCTTGCCGGATCTCAAAGTCTTCAATTTCATTGATTTCTTTTCATTTTTGATATCTTTGGTTTAATTTTCATTCTAAAGGAAATTGTTTGGTGGATCATGCACAAGTTTGACTGCTCCAAAGGAGACGAGCAAAGGCTCCTGCAGCTGAAGATAACAATCAAGCTTTTGATGGTGGTAATTCTCATGGTGTTGTTTACCCAATTCTGGAAGTTCTATGAAACTGCATTGACTTATTTTACTCTTGTTTGCTTCAATTTCATTGTGCACATTTGTGAAGAAAAAAGTTTGTTAGAAGCCGATGTTTTAACTTTTGTTGTGATGGAGCTGATGGTTACTTTTGTTAGGGCAACAAATGGAGTAGTTCCACCAAACTTTAAATTGTTGTTTGTTTCCTTTGTGATGAACGCGGAATTGTGCTTTGGTCTCTAAACCTAGTTTTAGATTCTGTATTTGAAATTGGTTATTACAGATGAAGAGTTGACAAAATAACCAAGTTACTGATCTTTTGATTCTGATAGCATGTTTCCCTCTTGTATGATTGTGAATTAGTGTGAATATATATATATTTTTATATTCTGCACTTCTAATGCAGTTCTTTCTTGGTCTCAAATAGGCAATCTAGATTGCAGCCTTACAGTCCAACTGTAATTGATACTGAGACTTGAGTAAGAAGTTGTTTAAAGTTGGAAGTAGCATGTGACAGGTTACAATAATGGGAGTTTGAAGTGAGAGAGTGCTTTTTTTTGTAATGTACTCTCAACTAGCATGCAATTTAAGGATGTTGTTAGTAAATGTTGCAAGCAATTTGTTTATCTTAATCAATGTTTTATACGTTTCATTGTTTAATTTTCATTGTTCAACATTTGTATAGTTTTTCATATAGCTTCATTTTCAAGGAAATAGAAATTTTAAGAGGTAACCATACAATTGGTGATGACCCTTCAATTCCAATTCTCTTCCTAGCAACCAAACAAGGAATTGGAGAATTGAAAACTTACCGTATCAGCATTTGAGATACAATTCCAGTTTTTGTTTCTTTCTACCTAAAAAAGTTATGGAATTGAGATTACAATTTCAGTTCTATTTTTTTGGAATCAGAATCAAAGTTGAATCCCAAAACCCAGTTCCCTCTTGTTCCCTGTTGCCAAACAAGGCTTTACCTTTTCTTTTCTTTTGTTAATACAGGGTTATCCCAAAGGGCTTGCAATCACCCTCAGACTAATTTCCTGTACACCATAACTTGACTTGCTCGACTGTAATGGGAAAATTTCAGGGCATGGCCCTGCGGGTAAAATATTACCCCTCATGAGATTCGAACCGGCGCCCATTAAGCAAACCCAACGGGACTCTACTTGTTTGTACAGTTTGTTCTACCCTGTTGTTTGTAACAAGCATCTATATACTGTGTTCTGTTTGCACTAAATTGTCCAGATTGTAACAGGATGGAGAGAGCTACTGGTTTGTACAGTTTGTTGTTTGTTGCTGTCCGAGATATCATCCTCATGGAAATGACGTTTCTTCCACAGTTTCCTGGTGCTTGGGTGTGGTTGACGAGTCAGTTCTTGTTCTAATTTTCCTTTGCCTCAAATCTGGGCTAAAGGTGAATGATAGCTCACTTTCCTCGGCGAGAAAATATTATACAACAACAACAACAACAACAAAGCCATTTGTCCCAAGTATTTGAGGTAGGCTACATGAACCAAAAGAGAGAATATTATAGTAGTCAAGAAACATCCGGCGACGGCATCAATTCGAAGAGAGGAATAAACACTGGCAGTGGTGGTAGTCCAGAAACAGTGTAGTAGCACGCACTTGGGTTTCTTATAATTAGCTTGATGCTATGGAGACAGATTAGCAACTATCTCACATAACTTCATCTAAGCTAGGCAGGCGAGACTCGAAGACTATATACCATATAGGGTCAAGGGTTGTGCAGGAAGAAGATGATGCAGGTAAACAAAAATGTCGCAATCTGTATGACTCGAGCCAAGTGAGGAGAAACTGAGAAACACAACTGATCCTTGAATCTGAAATCTTATTGAGAAGAATACAGTATAACAGAAGAAACTACCATATATAAGCTATAAAACTCAACGCGACACAAGTCTACCTTGGAAGCACAATTGTAGATTTTCTGTAACAAAATGTCTCCCAGATACAGTGGTAAGGATTCGGCTTTTAGAGCAGATGAAGCATGTTCATAAACAGGGTCATCGTCGTAATGGTACACAAGGGTTTGTCTCCCTGATCAAAGAGGAATGTATTGACATGAAGTTTACCCCCACACGGGCTCCTGCTCACCCTCAACCTCGTAAGGAAGCTCTAGGCACCGCGGGCAAACCAAACTCATCCTCTGCCTGTAGAAAAGTTAAAGAATTTTCAGTGAAACGTTCTGGCTTCACAATTATTGCACTGACAAGTCATGCACCTGGCAAGAGGCATAAACAATATAATGGATCCTCGGGAAGTACTTCTTTGGGATCACATCTCAGCCCGCATTTGCATGGTTTGACATGTGGTTGTGGATTAGCATGTAGATTTAAAGTTGTTAACATGCATGCAAAAGAATAGCCTTAAGGTCATCATATTTACTTTGCATACTATTTTAGTTCTACACAACATTTTAGTTGTATCTGACAGCAATCTTGCATTCAAGATATATTAAGAACTCATAAGAAGGGCTTTAGCTATAGCTTTTACGCTCGTAACGAGTGGTGGCTTGTTTATGTTGAGTTTTCAGCACAATAATGCACTGTGCATTGCTTAAAGTTTTGGCCTACATGCCGCAGGAATGCTTTCCCACACAGTATGCACATCTTTCATAACAGAATGATCACAGAACTCAACTGCTTCTCTTTTCCTTTCCCACACTTGCAGATTGCAATTAATACTTTAAGTATCCTTATGACCCAAAGTAAAATAACCCGGGCACTTCCGCTCAATGAGTGCTTCCATATTCCAGATTCAAACTTTACTATGGCTGCATTTGCATTAAATAGATATTTCACATTTTTTAAAAAAAAATATTGGCTTGATGAAATTGTGAGATCCTTCCCTCTCTTTATTATATTAGTTGTTCCTAGCTTGAAGTTTGAACCTATGTCCTCCATCACCATACAATTAGTGAGAATTCATTGATTTTGGGATCCCATGATGAAAAAACTGAAAATCTCATGTTTAGTGTGACAGCGTTTAAATTTAAATGCACCCTCATTTAATTAAACAATTTACGCTGGAGTTATCAATACCTGGGCATTCTGCCTGCTGGGTGGCACTGCGTTCCCTGTAGGAGCTGCAGGTAAGTTGAGTTCTGCATCCAAATCAGGTTCCTTGTCTGGTTGGAGGTATGATGGGACAGCATCAGATTCGGTCTCTGTTCCCATGTCTGCTTCCAAGGCATCAAGCTCTGCATCCAAGACAAGAGCAAATAAAGTAAGCCCTAATGAAGTCGAAGCTTAAAATCAATGTATACAAAAGAAACACTGTCCAGAACTGTAACAAATGACCACAAAATACATGCCGATAAGAGAAAATAATGCCCCAAGATAAGAATGAACTCTAGCTTACCGCCCATAAGCTCGTCCTCATCTATGTCATCAGGCACATTGTAGCTTCTACCAAGGGATTCTTGTATTTCCGAACTAACATCCATCAAATCCATCATTTCATCTTGCATGCTCTACACATAAAAGAAAACAATTGATATATCAGATAATCATGATGCAAATATTAACTTGTTTTCTTTCACTTGGCAAATAATTATAGCATATAAAGGGTAGAAATCAGGAAGCCAGCATGCATACATCAATGTCTTGAATCTTCACAGTCTTCATCATCCCTTTCAACTCCTTGTTTGCTGATTTTAGTGCCGACATCTAAAAAGATAATACTCAAGTTTGTGAGTTGTCAACAATGTATCTAAATCATTTACTAAAACTTCTAGAAACTATAAACATTACAGTTTGCTGCGCATCTTTGATTCCTTCTGCCGCAAAAGCAGCTTGATCTAGGTTGAATGTCTGATTGTATAACATATCACGCTGACCTTCGTACCTGAGAAAATCAGGTTTATGAAAGACAATATGAGAGACAGCAAATGAAGAATATACAAATAATCAAATTTCTCTACAGATCTATCAAAAAAGTATGCATGAACTTCACTGCAAAGATTAAGTACAATCATCTATAAACAAATTATTCTAATTTTGCCACTTCTTCATTCATAAATTTTAAAAAAGTTACATTAATAAAACATATAAAATATAAATAAAGGATGACTCAATGTTAAAGCTGATTAAATAAAGTAGGAAGGACAGTTATTAATCCCACTTCCAGCAAATTGATCTCTTTTCAACCAAGTTCATTAAAATCTTCAGCCTCATGAAAAAGATAAATTAGTTCACATCTAGACTGCCAAGAATATCTTATACAACTAGATTTGTTAGAAAGAAAGAATTTATATACCATATTGCACTGTTAGGCTATTACCCCTATGCATGTCTAACATAGCATGAAAGTTTACAACAGCGCGAAAGATAGCATAGAAACCATTTAAGGAGAAAAAGAATTGGGTAATTAAGAAGCAGAGGGAAGTGGTGTAGAGGATACATGGAGGTTAAATATCAAAAAACACTAAAGAGAAAGCATGTGGAATGTGAGAAACAGCAAAAGTAATGAAACAGGAGTCTTGCCGGCATCGGGCACCAGAGAGTAAGCAATGGCAAAAGCAGGATAAGCATAAAGCAATGAAAGAATAGCCATACCATGGAGAAAAGAGACAGATTATTGCTATACAACAAAACAATAGGTGTGTATAAATGTGGCTGTTACCCGCTATCCTCTTTAAGGGATGATTAGTGAACATGAATTCCAGAAGGAATGACTCAAATAATGAAAAATCATAGAGGTTAACAAACTAAAGTTGCCCAACTCTTTCTATCTTACAAAAAGAGCTAGTCAGAATCTGCTCCCTCCAGCTCCCTTTTAAAGTCCAGAAAAATCCCTATAGAAAATAACATCAGCAGGTATTACCTAAGGAAGACAGATAATGGGGTATGATGAAGGTTTTATTTATTTATTCACGAGGTAGAGAGAATATGCCATAACTTGGCATGAGCTTGGGTTTCAACTCCAGACCTCCTGCATGACCCTAAGGAGACTTGGAATAAGCAGATTTGCATCACATACGACATGATACGGGTACGGGGTTACAAGAAATCTTGAAAATCAAGGGTAGAGAGACACTATGATAAAATATAAAATTATACGTACATGTCAGCTAATGCTATTTATCTTAAAATGGATTTGTAAAGCCATATAGCAAAAAAACACAATGACTTTGATAATATAAAATATGTCGAAATCATATCAATCAATAATTACCAGAATATTTATATATTTCATTAGGAATGTGGACATATTAGATAAGATGACGTACTTATAAATCAAATTGACTTTATCATTTATTCATTAGATCTTAAACTTTTCACATCTCATTCATGCTTGGAAGTTTTTTTTTTCCCCATTATGCTTAGGTATGTTATAAATTTTAGGATTCATTACAGAAGTGTCCAACACATATCCATTAAGTATACGAGCATCCAAATATTAGATATCTATCAGATATGAGTACGTCTCCTTGATTGAAGTACCTGTGCAACTCAGCCTACTCCTTTCTACATTTTCTTTCTTAATTCCTGAAAGACTCCTGAAATTCTAAACACTTTCTAGTCAAGATCCAAACATTTTCTCTAGCACTCAAATACCCAGTTTCAATGTTAAAAGTGAATGCGGAAGCGATGCAGCAAATAAGGCTTAGGCTTCCGCAGGGTGTTAGCAGCAAAATGCGCCAACATTTTTTGAAAATTGAAAAGCAATACAAAGTAATAGAAAATAAAAAAAATTATGAAATAAAATCAGACACTAAAAAAGTGCACTACTAAAAAACTAAAATAAGAAATTAATGCTAACTTTTTTTGACAACAATAAACATGAATATAAGAAAATGATGCATCCAATGTGAAAGTCTTCTAAATGATAAAGCAGGCCTATAGCGCCCTCTAAAACAATACTGCAAAAGTGAAGGCTTTAGTGGGCCTTTAGCGGGCTTCTTATGAAAATGCCATGTTCTACTTCTAATAGCAGTCCACTGCTGTTATGTTTCTGCTACTGCAAGGTTCCAAGGTTCGAACACAATATTTCGCTCTAATAAACCCAACTCTTTTGACCTCATTTCTCAAATGCTAGTTCCATCCTTACCGGGATCCATTAACCATGCAATTTCGAATGCCACCGGTCTATCTGTCCTTATATGATATCCCTCTCCTTTCCAGCTCAGTCCTACCTCTCTACCAACTTTTGATTATTTTCTCTCACTCTCCCTAAAGGACTCATCGCATTGGAATTTGTTAACCTAAATTGAGAAGGAAGAGACTAAAATGAACAGCCTACTTTATAAGTTAAGAGATACAAAAGGAGGAAACTAAACAGCTTAACAGAACAGCCCCCAGGAGACTGAAAAAATTGAAGACATTCTCACAGTTTGCCTCTTAATTTTGTCTCTCCTCTGGTGTTCCTCCTGGATGAATAAGGGACACTACAATTGTGAGGCCTTGATGGTGAACATTTGATACCCTCTCTCCTATTATTAATAGATTATCCACCTGCCACAATTAGTAAAAGGTTTATATCTATCAGAGGATAAAGAAAAGAAAATTCAAAAGTTGACTTGTATTCAACCTAACAAGCATTCAAATATAGCAATTATGAATAGTAAGCTTGATCACGCACAAGACCAGCCTGTATAAATTTGAGCTTGATCTAATAATCTAGATAGGATTCGAAGTGAGCCCCACTGAAGCTTATTTTGGGCATAATCTAATTCTCTAGATAGGATCCGAAGTGAACCCAACTGAAGCTTATGGAGCTGCAATTCCTGAAAGTGCAATTAAATATATATTCAACTCCAATTCAATTAATTCCTCTAACCCTGTTTGAGCCCAGCCCAGTGGGATTAAATCAATTAATATGCCATACATTACTCAGCATACTTTCCAAATTCAAGTAAAAATGGGTGTGGCTCCTTATTCCAGTACACCTATCTCATACAGCTTTCACACCCCTTCATCAATTTCCCTCTACTTCACCAACTAAGCCCAGTATTTCCCTTAAATACGATTACCCCTCAATTTAATCATCCACAGTTTTTTCTTATGATGTAAACTTACCTCTACATTTACTCCCTCCACATCCAAAAACCACACATCTTTGAATTACTCCCTGCATACAAAAAAAAAACACACCACTCGCATTACTCCCTGCATGCATGCACGTACCACAGAAGCCATACTTTGTTCCAACTAAATTTTGGTGGGATGGGGGGTTGGGCAGAAAGAATAGAAGAAGAAGAGGTATCAGTGTGCTCTCCTTCCCACTCAAGTAGCAGGAATTACGGCAGCATAGTGATTGTTTAATGTTCAAAGATGGTTTTCAACAATGACAAAGCCCACCTAAGACTGGACCTCCAATCAGCCAGAAATTAACCAAGAAAGCTATTGGTTGTCTATAAATCTGCAGGACGCAAATCTGCAACTAAACAGTCATTAAGGTGTTTGTCTCCAACTATGAACAAGTGCAAAATGTTCGCGATGATGGTTGAATGAGATGTATGTGGTGCAAGAGATCTGGTGAAACAAATGTATCCATAATGGTCATGGTGTAATATGTGATATCAAGAGAAGGATGACAGTTAGAGGGTTATACAAAGTAAATGACACATGTAGACAAACTGGATGGCAATAAATCTCCACCATTGGGTACAGATAGTATTAAATGGTAGACATCAGTTACAAAGTGCCATTAAGACCAAAATATTAAATATTCAGGCACCATAGTAAAAGCTTAAAATCTTGAATTACCACATACAGATAGAATATCCAAAATAATGATTCAATGATCAATCAGAATTCACCCACAATCAATTACATGGACAGATAATGAGATAAAGTGATAAAAAATGTATAGTTGTTTTTAAAAGATGATGCATTTCAGTTCTGAAACTTGGTAGATCTAAAACTAAAATGGCATTCTAAACCACAAAATCATTAATAAATTGTACAGATGATCACAGAAAAAATAGGTCTACGATAACAGAAAGACAAAAGGAGAACAAAGACCTACATCTTTTTTTGCTTTAGCACTCGCATAGCTCGAGCTTTAACAGCTTCTTGAGCAGGACCGGGCCGGGTCTTCTTTATTTGTTCCCTGTATCTAGCCAGCTCAGCATCAAGCTTCTTAATCTTCTCATCCACCGTGTCACCTCTTTTATTTATCTGAAATTATTTTGAATATAGTGATAAATAAGTACAGCACCCAAATAATCCTAAAAGACAAGATACAAATATCTTAGCCTAAAAAAATGAAATAAAATCATTATGTAATATGGCCAGACACATAGATACATGTATGCTACAGGTATACATATACATATAAGCAGTACACGCGCGCGCGCGCGCGCACACACACACACACACAAAGTAGTTAGAAATAACATATCTAACAGACCCGGAAGTTATAAAGAAGTAAAAACAGGTTTAGAATCATGACAGGATTCTTTCCATATAATGTTGTCCGCAATGGAACTAGGAATAAATCTCTGCACTTCTAATGGTTGAATACTGATTTCTTATACTGATCACAAAAGTGACGGAGATCATAAAAGTTGTGCAAACTTGTTTATACTCGAAAGTCAAAAGACTCAAAACTACTCAATGATACATCATGTTGCTTCTCATGTACTCAGAAGAATTTGTTTTACTTGATTTCATATGTACCAAGATTATAATTGGTCAGAGAAAAGTGAGAGAAAAGAAATTGAAAAGAAAGAAAATGGGAAGGACAAAAAGAATATAAAAAGAAAATTATTTTGTTTGTTTAAGCCCAGAAAATTGGAAAGGAAACTAAAGAAAAAGCAATCAATTCCATGAAGTTTGAAACTGATCTAGGACTCTAGAAATCCAGGAAAGTGATGGTGAACCCTATTGTGACCCATTCAGACTTGAGTAAGATCTGTAAGCCTGTTGAACAAGAGAAATCAAGAAGAAAGTTTAGCTAAAATCTGCTAAAGCAATCAATTCTCTTTCACATACCCAACAGTCTGATATTTGAATGTACATCTATAAGTACAAAGATTTCCATCAGATATGCATCTTATCAAGAAAAGAAAAGAAAAGAAAGAAAAGAAGGGAATTTCAAATGTATGGCTCTCAATACATAATTAGATGATGAGTAGTGATTGAGTTCAAAATAAAAGCATGTGTTTTTATGACAAGAAGTGTTCCTAATATTTTAATTTTGAATGAACACGACTCGCAACAAAACGGCACGGTGATGAGGATACTAAGCCGAGGTTAGTAAATGAAGAAAGGTAGTGCTTAAATGAAGATCAGAGCCGATTAGATCTCTAAGGAGCAAGATATTGGACACTGCAGCTGTACGTGGAAAGTGGAGACAAATTGTTTCAACCTCATAAACCAAATGGCGACACGTGTAATGTTGAGTCTGCAGTTCTATTTCACACAAAAATGAAACTGCTTCCCACCAGAAAAACCAAGGTCGAGGATGAATTAGAAAGGTACTCTATATGAACAATCTTGTAAGCATAATTGATCTCTCATATATGCATCCGAATGGACTGCAAATCAAGGCATCAAAATACATAATTAACTATCTAGGACTCCGTCAGTATGTGTTCTTAAGGGGTTATATGCTCACCAGCGTAAAATACAACCCTTTAACCCTTACAGGAACCTTTCTCCACAAACATGAAGATCCTCGGGACACATTTAAATTGGCAGTTTAGTGCACCAGGCCTGTTACTCAATCATCTGTGGTTGCAGCTTTATTTGCCAAAAAAACTGCAGCTGTGTATTTTGTGAAAATCGATGGAAAAATCTACTCCCTTGAAGGCAATCCAACATATCCGGTAGTCCATCTAGTAAGGCCCGTAAGATCCCTTGTATAAATATTCTTAATAATCCTATAAAGTAACCTTTCAATCCCACTGTATTATCATTTTTCAGTGCACATTCTGGAAATTTGCTGCGGTCCCAACCATAAGCTGTAAAACTCGGACGCATTGACTTAACTGCCGTGTGCTTTCTTCATTCCCGCTAAGAAAGGTTCCCCTTTCCTGCTCTTAGACCCTCCACTCAGACACCTGCTTGATTTTTGGCCACATCAAAGTTTATTTAACAACCTTCGGTATGCCATCAATGAGGACAATGGCCCTTAGGCAGAAAAATTGAAAAAGACATCTTTTGAGCTCTCAACCATCCCATGTTCCTATTATTAACTCATCATTAAACAGTTCTTGGATAAAATACATCGAGGAATGCTTTGGTCTTCAGAGCTACTTTTGTTCAAATATTGACAGTCTCATTTTGACAGCAAGCATGAATGGTTTTAAGAGAGATGCCATCTGAATCAATTTGAAAGTGCATGATATAGGAATGTTTTGGTCTTGAGTTAAATCAAATTAACCAGTTCTTGAATCAAGTACACCGAAGAACGCTTTGATCTTCAGAGCTACTCTTGTGCCAATAATGCCATTCACATTTTGGCGGCAAGTGTGAATGGTTTTAGGAGACACGGCATCTAATCAAATTTAAGTTCACGATTGCGATTCTATTATTTGAGAAAGGATACTAATGAAAGGTTTACCGCCCGACAAAATATGTAACTGTATCCAAGCACAGACAATTTCTGTATGAACCAACACCTAAACCATGGTTTTGAAGAATCCAACTCATAAGTATATATAGCATTATCAATATCCAAATTGAAACCTGGACTGGCCTTCAATATGTGAGGGTTAACACCAACTCCTTATGTTTTAAAGAAAAGAATTCAGGATGTCATTCGACGTGGTGTTTTCTGTTTTCAGCTCAATTCATGTTCACTCGCAAAGATTGGCTACCTTAAGCTAGGCCAAGTAATTTCTAACCCAATCCTAACCCACCGACCACCCCAAAGAGGGAACCTGGGATCACAAAAGTAATGACCTAATCAGAACAAGTGCTAACACAATGTGTTTCAAATCCATCAGTTTGGCAATGTGATTCTGATTTCACTCTTGGGCTCAATTTCTGCCTCAGAAATCTAAATTACAAACACTTACAGATCCCAGAATGACCGCAAACATTACTCTCCTCCAATTTTTTTTTATAATAATAATAACAAGCCTTAATTTCTTACCGAAATTCGAAAAAAAAACCCTAACAAATCCAACAAAAAGGAACACATTTAATCTGCCAAGAAAAAAAAGAGAAAATTAGAGAACAATACCCGATCCGTAGCATCTTGGATCGTTGGAGGAGGCTCTTTGTTCTTCTTCGCACCAAAAACCCTCTTCATCTCTCTCTCCCCCTTCGATTCGATGCCGATCTTTTCAAATTCGAAAACCCTAGCGAAAGGAGACAATCAAATCGAGGGACGAAGTAGAAACGGAGATTTACTCGAATAACAGCGAGGGTTGGATTGGATTAGTCCCCCCCCCCCCCCCCCCCCCCCCCCCCCCGCGTCGAGACGTGTGCGTCTTCGAGACGAGTTTTCGTTGTTTTTTCTTCTTGTTTATTACCGCTTCAAACCTTGCTACGACTGTCACTTTCACTCTCACTCCGACTCCGGGAGTAGATAACTAGTATATCGTTTTGTCGGTGATGAAAATCGACCGACACATCAACTGAGAAGGAGGTTGGAGCAAAGAGAAAAAAAGAGGAGGAAGAAGAAAGTGAGAAGAGAGCTTTGATTTACTGGAAAGAGAAAGAAGAGAGAGGAAAACAAAGGAAAAGGAGAAGGGAGAGGGGTGGCGGAAGAAAAGGGAGTGGGCGGTGGCCGTCGCGGAAGACGGATATAGTTGTGAAGGAGTGATGGGAGGGAACTTCCCTTCTTTCAGTTTTGATTATCAATAACTCTCTCAAATTATTCTTTCTGTTCTACTTAACCCCTCTCTCAATCACTACAAGACGGATAAGCCTCTCAAGCATCACTATCTTTTTTTAATTACTAGTATTTTCGTCATTGGGTTGTGAAAAATCGCCTGATGACGACAGCGACATTGAGAGAAAGAGGGGAGAGAGAGAGAGAAAAAGATGGCTTGAGGGAGAGAGAGGGGAAAAAGGAAGAGGGGAGGCGGGGAGGGGAAGATGATATATATATATATATATATATATATATATATATATATATATATATATATATATATATATGAGAAAAATGTATATCAGCCCGCGGGCTGAGAGTACTCTCTCAGCCTGCGATGACGTGGCTCGAGTTGTCACCTCACTGACTTGCGGCCCGCTTTTAGGTAGAAGTTAAATTACCAAATACCCCTTATGATAACTTTTCCTTATTGTTTATTATTATTTTTTCCCCCTTTTATTTTGCCGCTCTTTATAGGATATAAATTAATTTTCGCCTTATTTCTTTACCTCTTTTTTTGAAAGATGTAGTTTCTCCTTTTCAGCCTGGGATAAATTTTTTTTTGAAAATATAAAATCTTTTCAGATCAATGTTTTCAGCCTGCGATAAAATTCTACTTTATAGTTTAATTTTTTTTGTATATAATGTAGTCAGAGTCTTGGTCGCATTGTACATTTAAACTGCGACCTTAGTCAAAGTCTTTGGTCGCAGTGTACATGGTGAAATGCGACCAAGGTCGCAGTGTTTTTATTGATAAAGATAGCCAGCAACTGCAATCTAGGGTTGCATTACATGGACTGCGACTTTGGTCGCAGTACGTTAAGTAATTATTTTTTTTTAATATAATGTATTCAGAGTCTTTGGTCGCAATGTACATTTAAACTGCGACCTTAGCCAAAGTCTTTTTGTCGCAGTGTACATGGTTAAATGCGACCAAGGTCGCAGTGTTGTTATTGATAAAGATAGCCAGCAACTGCAATCTAGGGTTGCATTACATGGACTGCGACTTTGGTCGCAGTACGTTAAGTAAGTGTTGTTTTATTAAGTGTTGTTTTTTGGATTAAGTCATTTTTTGAATCTAAATGAAAAATGAAAAGTTGTCTGTTGTCTGATGCGACTTGGAGTCAGTCCTGAGACGCGACCTGTCATAAAGATTTTATGAGATCTTTTAACGTCAAGTCTATGTTGACGAACCCCGCACCATTCGTTGTTTCCCGAAGCGGTTGTCTACGCGTCGGTTCTTCATTGGGTTTAGGCGTTAATGTCTTTTAATGCCAAACCGGCGCTGGCGGTTGGAGACGATTAATGCCGACGATTCTGATTAATGAACCATTAATTATGGTTATTATGGGCTGCCTATAAATAGGGCTCACCCTCTCCCTTTAACAGTCCTTAATTAGACTGTTTTCTTTCGAGAGCAATTGCTCTGATAATTTTCGTCTTCTTCAGAGTCTCTAACAGGTGCCTGCCTCCATGGATGAAGATGACCCTATTGACGAACTTTATGGATGTTCGTCCATAAGGGAAGAAGTCATAGACCTCATCGTCCACAAGGGAAGAAGTCATGGTCCTCGTCGTTCACAAGGGAAGAAGTCATGATCCCTGACGAGGACTTAATCCTCACCGAGATCTGCTCTCACTTGATGCACCAGTCAAGCTTGCTGGTAACGGATGGTCAGAGTGGGTATGGCGGCGGGGGATGTGGTGGGTAGCATTCCTTGTGAGGTCTCAAAACCTCATCTCTTACCCCAGAAGTGACATCGAGGAAACTCCATGCTCACTGGATAATCTTCTGGTGAAGAGATGTTCATAAACGAAAGATTCTGCTGCCACCAGACCTCCAGGAGAAGATTGCTCTTAGTAGTCAACAAGGGCTCTTCTTGGCTCTTCTGATGTTTTATCTTCTTGGCTACTTTGATGTTTAGTCTTCTTTGTAACACTCAATCTTATTGATTCTGCTGCCAGCAGACCTGAAGAAGAAGATTTCTCTTAGTCAACAAGGGATTTTTTGATGTTTAATCTTCTTGGCTACTTTGATGTTTAGTCTTCTTTGTAACACTCAATCTTATTGATTCTGCTGCCACCAGAGCTCAAGAAGAAGATTGCTCTTAGTCAACAAGGGATTTTTTTGATGTTTTAGTCTTCTTTTGTACTGCTGTATTTGTAACACTTCAATCTTATTGTATAAGAGATCGTTTTGTATCATTTGCACATTCCTGGAGATAAATGCCTGGACATAAATAAAAAGCATATTTGTTTTTTTTAATAAACTACGAACTTTTTCGCAGCCATGCATTGCAAAGAAAACAACTATGATCATAGATGACACTGCGACCAAGGTCGCATAAGATACATTGCAAACAGTAACTACTGTGACCAGGGTCGACACTGCGACCAAAGACTGCGACTAAGCAACTGTTGCGGTGACGTGTCACATCGTCGCAGTGTTGTTGTTGATTAAGACTGAAAACCAGCAATAGCGACCAAGATTGGAGATTATTCTTTTAAGACTGCGGCCATCAACTGCGACCAAAGTCGCAGTGTTGTTGTTGATTATTTATAAAGACCACCAACTGCGACCAAGGTCGCAGTGATGTTGTTGATTCGTAAAGACCAGCAACTGCGACCAAGGTCGCTTTGTATTTTATTAAGACTAAACACCAACAATTGCGATCAAGGTCGCAGTTTATTTTATTAATATTAAGGTCAGAAACTGCGACCAAGGTAGCAGTGTTGTTGTTGAGTAAGACTAAAGTCCAGCAACTGCGACCAGGGTCGCAGTGTATTTATTAAGTCTGCGTCCAGCAACTGCGACCAATGTCGCAACCTTTCATTTTAAAAATTTTTAAGGTTGAAGTAATATAATTATTAACTGCGACCAAGGTCGCAGTGTTGTTAAGGATAAAGATGGTCGCAGTGTACATGGTTAAATGTGACCAAGGTCGCAGTGTTGTTGTTGATAAAGATGGCCAACAACTGCAGTCTTAGGTCGCTTTACATGGACTGCGACATTGGTCGCAGTACGTTAAGTAAGTGTTTTCCTTTAGATTAACATGCATAGCGACCAAGGTCGCCGTGTTCTTGTTTTATTAAGTGTTGTTTTGGATTAAGTCATTTTTTTGAATCTAAATGAAAAATGAAAAGTTGTCTGTTGTCTGATGCGGTCAGAAACTGCGACCAAGGTAGCAGTGTTGTTGTTGATTAAGATTAAAGACCAGCAACTGCGACCTTGGTCGCATTGTATTTATTAAGTCTGCCTCCATGGTCGCAGTATTTCAACCGATACATAGTAGTAAAAAATGTAATTCACACAAATAACTTTAGAAAACAGATTTATATATATTTAAAAAGAAAAACTCCCATAAATAACTCAATTTGATTTATATATATTTAAAAAGAAAAACAAAATACAATTTTTTAACTTCTAATCGTCGTCATCACCATAGTAATCAGATTCGTCGTCAAGAGTCATGCTTTCGTCTTCTGTATCGCTTTCGTCTTCTGTCTCTTCCTCCTCTTCAGGTACAGTCTCATCGTCGCTTTCTTCCTCTTCATGTTTGTGTTTTGGTTCATCAATGAACTCCCAGAAAGGTTCGTCTGTATCAAGCTCAGATTCTGACCCATAGCGAGACATTGTTTCAGAACTAAACATAAAATCATCATTTGATGATTGGCTTCTTTCCGGTGAAGACGGTGGTGATGGTGAAGACATTGTTTGAATGTATTGGCTTCTTTCCGGTGAAGAGGATGGTATGTTTTTATTCCTTTGCTCATGACCCTTTATATATTTTTAATCCCGGAATTCCAAAAGGTTTAAGCTCTCGGACCACGTGAATATCTCTCAAATATATTTTCTATCTTTTCCCAAAAATTGTATACTTCCTAGGTGACTGTTCAGTTATCCAAAACAGTTTAAAAGTTAATACACTATAACTTTAAATTACTTTGAACTCCAAAACAGTACATTATTGCGACCAAAGTCGCATTGGGAACTGATAAATGATTAACTGCGACCATAAATTGCATCCGTAGTAGGATTGCGACTATGGTCGCAGTGTTTAAGAGCAGCAGTCGCAGTTTGGATATGTAATTAAAAGAGCTTATAAGTTAATATATTGAGAAAGAGACCTTACAAAAAAATAGAATTAAAAGCTTTTAAAAGAAGACAAAATATAATTGAATATCAGAAGATCAGGAAATCCTAATCCTCGTCATTATCACCATCATAAGCAGATTCATCGTCTTCATTCTTCTGCTCTTCCTCTTCATCACTTATTTCCTCATCATCTTGCTGGTTTTGAGGTTTTTTTGTTTCACCGATGAACTCCCAGAATGGATCGTCTCTATCAAGCTCTTCGTCTGACCCGTTGCTAGGAAGCGAGCGTACAGCATCAGAGGACATGCTTTCATCAAGCATGTCTCCGTCAAGTGGCAGAGGAATAATGTCTTCTTCACTAACCCACATGAAAAATTCATTATCATCATGAATAGGAGGATCAGTTAATACATTATTTGATGTAGTGAGATAGTCAAAAGGAGTGAAGTCCAGACTGGTATCAGATTCACTAGAATATCCTAAAGACAAAGGACCGGTGGGGGATTGATTGAAGTTGAATTCTGAGTGTTCAGAGGAAGAAGATGGGGAAGACATGATTCAAGAATGAATTTTTTTTTGGAAGTTTTTGAAATCAAATTGAAAAGGAAGAGCAAAATTATAGTTTTTTAGGTATGAGGTAATATATTAGTTACAAGCTTTATATAAAGGTGAATATTGTGGAAGAACATGAATAGTAATAATAATTGTTACAGGTGAGGGTTGAGTATGGTAGGAAGTGGTAAAAAAAATTAAATATTTAATTGAAGACTTATTGCTGGAGAATCCGAAGTACAAATTAACTTTTTATAGAATTGTTTGGCTATATCTTTAGATTACGTATGGTGCACATCTTTCCTTTCTCGAGATTAACATTAGTGCATATCTTTTTTTCTAGACTGGTGTTGTATCACGGTAGATATAATATTAATTACTTCTTTTACAGAAGGCATGAGAAAGAAGATTGCGAATTTGGTCGCAGTACCGAAGGAGGTCGCATTGCTATGCGATAGCATTTTTTTGTCTTGTATTCTTTATTCTGTATTAAGTCTGCGACCATGGAATGTTTTTTTACTTTTGAATGCTAGAAGTCGCAGTCGTCATTTAAAAGGGGTATTTTTGTCCTTTTGATTCACGATTGTTTAGGCGGGATTTTTTGATTTTTTGTGGCGCCCACACTCTGCGACCGATGTGTGGCCTATATTCAGCCACGTCCCGCAGGCTGAGAAACTCTCTCAGCCCGCAGGCTGAGGTACAGATTCCTCTATATATATATATATATATATATATATATATATATATATATATATATATATATATAGAGAGAGAGAGAGAGAGAGAGAGAGAGAGAGAGAGAGAGAGAGAGAGAGAGCTGGCGGGTGACGGATCAGAGAGCAAGAGGGAGAGAGAGGCGGAGAGCGAGAAAGAGAGGGAAGACGGACAGACGGACACACAGATACAACTTGTAAAGGAGTCACGTGAGAAAACATCACTTCGGTCAATTTTAATAAGAAAAGTAGGTACCACCAACTGAAAATAGATGGAGCAACAAGACTTCTTACTTTCCTAGTGGAAGCATTAAGGGTTAGAATCTCTACATTAGCAGTGAACGAGAGTGAGATTAACTGGAACTTGTTACCATGTAAGAGATCGTTTTTTCTATTACCTCTTTCGAACTTTTCAGCCACTGCATTATAAATTCCAAGTTATTATGTGACAGTATTCTGATTTTTTTCCATACTTCTGATTCCCTTTCACTTGCAATTTGCCAAGCAGAATTTTTTTTTTTGCAACAATGAAATAATCCAGAAGTCTGCATACATCCTGATTAACAATGGAGCTTATTACAGAATACTGATCAAAAACTTTGTAATTTTTCAAAAAATTCAGTGGAAGTCAAACCATACAAGAATATCCAGTCACTACAAGTTTTCACCCCATTTTATTCCATAATTCATCTGACTCGTATGCTCCTGTTCTCTTTCATTTGCAATTAAGAGTGACATAAAGAGTTACAGAAAGGCCTAGTTACAGCTCTCAGAGAAGAAGAATCATCTGCAGCAGCAAAACCAAGACGTGTTACATCAGAAAACTTCTTCCTTTCGCTATTGACATGGGGCTTGTCGATAATGGAACTACACCGCGTCCTAATGATGAAAGGATAGAAATACCTTACTGTATATAGATATAAAAGAAGAATATTATCAAGAAAAACATTTCAACGCCTTTCCCCTTCGCAAACTAGATTGTTCAAAAGTTTACATTTTGAAATTTAGAATTGCATGAATGTGCACTAAACAAATCCTATAGTAAAAGTGGATTTTTACATCCAAAGTAATGAGATAGCACTAATAGCTTCAAAGTCATCAGATGAAAATGTTGCATCCTCATGCGGCGAATAATTCTGATCAGTCACTTGTAAAGCAGCAGCTTCATCCCTGGCTTTCTCATTTCGTTCCTAGAAACAGATATAGAAAAAAAAAAAACCCATAGAAATGACATGACTGATTCAGTAAAAGCCTTATAAACAGCTGTTCTGGCAAGTGGAAGGGCAAATGAGATACAAATGGAATGAAAATAGGATAGAAGTTATACTTACAGTTTTCATTCACACAATTTAGTTTTAAGAGGAACGGAAAGAAGCTAAAAGTTAAAATTCAAAATGCCCCAGCTAGCACTCCCATTTTTTTGGCTAGTTCTAGGACTTGCCACCTGGGACTTCCCACAGCACATCCCACCATTTTACCACAGAGCCGAGTCTCAGTGGTAAACAGCTAACCAGAATAATTGCCACATTTGTGTAACCTTGGAACAAAAACTAGTGTATTAACGGGCTGAAAGAGAGTGATTTTAAAGGCACACCGCCCTGACTTATTGGCGCACATGTAGGTACACTTAAAGGGGGGTGAATAGGTGTACAAGCTAGTTTAGGATAAATGATGCGGAATTTAAAACTCAATTGATAACACACTATGTGTAATCAAGAGTGAGCTCAAATTCCCTATGAAGGGCTTTGGAACTACTCTTCTAGACTAAGAGTTGAGGTTCTTTAATAAGCTCTCTTGGTTGAATACAAGTATGGGCACACACAAACTATATCTAACATATAAATATGAACAATGTAAAGCAATACAAGATATAAAGAGAGATAAAGTTGAGAGATAGTAGATCAAACACAAACACAAACACAGAGATATGTTTCGAGGTTCGAGCCATTGCTCTTACGTTCCCGCCTTCACACAGAAGGATTTCCACTATGTCCACACAGGACCTTCCACAAAAAGGACATCCACTGAGAAATTACAACTTAACACTAGGAGTACTCAACTCCTCTCTCTACATAATCACCTCTACACACGAGGGAGCACAAAGCAAAGAAGAAATAAAACTTGGTAATCCAATGATCACAAACTCTCTCTTGGTGATCTCAAAGGATCACAAACAATTTGTCTCATAATACAAAAATTCTAAAGATAGATTTGAGATGATAGCTCAAGTATGTGAGAAAACAAAGTATTTGAAAATAAAACAATAAAGAAAATACTTGAGAAAAACTTCTTGATGGATATATAAAATGAAGAACAAAATAGAATTCTCAAAGACTTGGTTTTTTTGATTTTTTAAAACTTTGAAAACAAATAAAATAGAGAATTTTAGGTCTTTTGAAAACTTTGTTAAAAAAACTTGAGAAGGTGAGAAAAATTTCACTCAAAAATCTTAGAAGAAACAGGTCAAGAGAACCCATATTTATAGGATTCCCAAAATATAGCCGTTGGGATTCAGAACAGGCGTCAACGATCAGATTTCTGACCGTTGGGATTGTCGGTCGACCGGTCAGTCGACCGCCCCAAGGCAAACTGCCTGTCGGTCGACCGCCCGGTCGACCGAGGCCAGAATCAGAGAGCTGGTTTCTCTGGTCGGTCGACTTGGGCCATTTCCAGATAACAGACTCCCTGGAATGGTTGACCACTCGGTCGACCGCTAAAGCCTGTGCACCTCTGTGCACGTCGGTCGACCGGTCGGTCAACCGATCCAAGTTTCGGTCGACCGGTCGGTCGACCATTAGCAGCCCAAAAACCAGGGTTATGGGGTTTGAAATGTTGACTTTTAAATACCTATAAAATCCCATAAAATCACATAAAATTCACAAAAATAAGTTCATGTAAGTACTTGAAATACAAATATGTTTGATTAAAGATCAACCGATATTACAAACTATTTGAATTATTTTTGAGGCATAAAAATTAAGCTTGAAACTAATAATTGTAGTTTCAAAAACTCATTTTATTTTTGTTTTCAAGAGTTTTTGAGAAGACTTCAAAATGAAAAACAATTTTTCAAAACTTGTTCAAATACAAAAATAAAATATTGAAACACATTTGATGCATAGTGTGTATGAATAGAATCTAATGCACATATAAAAAGATATATCTATATTTTTAACATTAAATCTAAAAATGAAGTTTTGTTAAAAACAAAACTTGATACCACATGAAATAGAATCATCAAAATAAGTTTTTAAGCAATATGAACTATTAATGTATGTGGAAGAAATCGAACATACATAAAACCATGTAAAATTTCTTTTGATTCATCTATTCATGAAAACTAAAGATATGTTTTTGAAAATCCAAAACCGGTTATACCGAAACCAAAAACTATTTATCTTGTGTGTCTGTGTATACTTGAAAATCCAGACAGTTAAACCGAAATAAAAAACTATTTGAGCATATCAAAACTAATCAATCTTACTCAAGATCTAAATAAAAATAAAACTAAACAATTCTTGTTGATCTCTACCTCCAAGCCGCCTCGATTCAAACTTGAACTAAAGGAGTTAGATGCGATCGTTGCAATGTGACCTCTTGAATCAACACTTGTTTGCTTCAACACCTTGACTGTGAATTTCTTATTGAAGTCAAATCTCTACTAAAATCTTGATCAATGTCTAAAACTTATTAAACACAAGATCATTAGCAAACTAACCTTCATAAGTTAGTCATCATCAAAACTAAGATGAAGGGCCTCTGGGCCAACAGCACTTGCACATCTTCTTTCTTCTTATGGCAACCTTCAATCTACCCACCAACGAGCTCCCACATTGTTGACCTATATAATCCCTCTAAACAACAATGGTAAACTCTTGTTAGATTCATGAATCCTTCTCCATTAAGCTCTGTTAGGAGTCATCTTGATGCAGAACGATGCCCTGTCTCTCTCTTGAATTTTACAAAACCTTCTCTTCAATTTCCAAGAGTACTCTACACTCATAATTTTTCTCCAGAAGCACTTCTCTACTTTGATCATCTTGATTCATAATATTAATAAATGAATGGTGCTAAGTAATGCAAACACTCGCTCCTAGTATTTCTTGGCCATGAACGTTGTTTGGAACTCCAACTTTTTCATTTCACAATTCGCTGAAGACATGTATCATGGCTACCATTTTCATTCTGCTTATTTTGAAACCTTAGATTCTAAAGTTTCTTGGAATTCAGAATTTATCTCTTTTGTGTTCTCGTCAACCAGTATAATGTTATCGGTAAATAACATGAGAACATGGCCTCATCTTGAATGCTCCAGTAAGTTCATTCATAGCTAATGAGAAGTGGTAAGAACTCAGTGGCGATGATGATGGAACCATCCAGTGATGGGGAATGGCTCCATCTCGCATCTAATTTTCTTATGCTAGTTATCATCATACAAGTTTTTAATCACTTCAATACAACTATGGACTTTTGATACTTTTTTAAATCCATCATATATTCTCCCCTAATGAAAACATTTGTCGATCGATTCCCTCTCTAAATTATTTGAGCAAATGTCTTTAAGCAGCTTCAATTATAGACCTTCGTAGCATGCATCAAAATTGTTTCGAAAAATATTTTTCTCAATCTTTTATCAATCACTCTCTCCAGAAGTTCTATTTTATGTAACTCGTAAGTTTGATTTCATGATTGCTTATACAACTTCATACATCTTTTTTATTTTTATATATAGATACAATGTGCTTGTCATCCAGGGCGATTTCTTAGTCTCAGTAATCAGTTGAACACCTTAGTTAGTTGTACCACCAATCTCATGCTATGGCAAGATAAAGAAGAAGAATGAGAAGAATACTTATTTGTTCAATGGCAAGATATCAGTAGTTATGATTCTTAGTTATATATATGCACATACTGGTCACATGTTTACACTAATTTAGGAGATACAATAGGAAATATTGATTGAGAGAGAGAATGAGAAACACATAACGCATGAGTCCCATGAGTCCCATGTGTTCCTATAATCATGGAGATATTTTAGGTTCTGGTTGATTTCATGAGGATTTTTTTCACGTGGATCACATGTTTCACATTAGTCCGAAAGAACCGAGAGCTTGTTCTTCAACATAGAAAACCTTAATGAGCTCAAAGTCTTAGTAAGGATGTATGCTAATTGATTTTTAATGCTCACAAACTGAACATCCAGGACTCCATTGGCGACATAGTCCCGCACAAAATGAATGTCAATCTCAACATGTTTGGAGCGTGAGTGACGAATAGGATTGACCGAGAGATATGTTGCATCGAGGTTGTCACAGAGAACTATTGGTGGAGATTGCGGAACTTCAAACTCACGAAGTAATAACTGCAACCAAACGATCTCTACTGAAGCATTGGCCACGCCCCTATACTCTTCATCAGTGTTAGATCGTGCCACAATGCACTGTTTCTTCGAGCTCTAAGAAATGAGATTTGTACCAATAAAGATACAATAGCCACTGATGGATTTTCGATCATCGATCGACCCTGCCCAATCTGCAAGCACTAAGCTGTATAGAAGAATGACGAGAGAGAGAGAGAGATGTAATACCCCGTTCCCGGAATACGTACTTAGTTGCGTATTCAGATTTTCCGGTCGTATTTTTTCGATTTACTTCCTGTATTTATTCTGTATTATGAATTCCTTATATGACTGTTTTGTCTTGGATTTGGATTCGTGGATTCGGAGTCAGCCCTAGTCTGAACCGAAGGCCCGATCCTAGAGTATTACTCGATTTAGACATTATGATAATTAGAATTGACCGATTTTAGTTTTAAATACCATTTTCCATTATTATATATTTTCTATGATTTTCTAGATTTTTCTGGAATTAAAATGAAAGTCTTCAAAACCGGTGTCGGCCAGTGCCGCTGACCGATTCCTGGATTTTTAATTCTCAAACAGTTTAGAATTTCATGATGGTCCTTTAGGCTTTATTCCTTAGAATCATATTTTCTACCTACATTCTTTTTCTGAGGATTTTATGATTTTATGAAAATTCCAACGGAGTCGGTAAATTATTGATTCCAGGATTTTTAGTTTTAAAACTATAAAGTATTTCTTCAAACGGATTTCACTATTGGTCTTTGTATATTATTATTGATTTTTGGTAATTATTTCGGGTCGTTCCGAGATACTTGAATTTCAGACGATTCCGGTATTTTCCCGAAAGATTCCCGCATCCGCAACTGAATCCCGGGAATCCGCCACTTCCATTATTTTCATCTTCTTTCCCAAGAAAATATCTTCTCATTATAATTTCTTTTCCATTTTTCCTTTTCCTTTATTTCTTTCCTTCCTCCACTAACCAAAGCCTTTTCCAATTTTCCAATAATTCCAATTTTCCACATAATCCCACTCACTTTCACCTAATCCTTTTTAAATCCCACTCATTCTCTCTCTCCCCATGGCCGGCCAAGTGGCCAAGAGAAGGACACTCACCTCACCTCCCCACTTTACAAAAACCCCCCTCTCTTCTATCATATTTGCACCTCCTTCACAAAAGTCAAAACATATAAATACTTTTCCTCTCTTTTCTTTATTCATTCTCACTTCAACTTTCTCTTTCTTCTCTTCTCTTCTCTTCTCTTCTCTTCTCTTCACCAAAGCCCTAGCCTTCACCATCTCCAATTCCTCTTCATCTCCACCACCTCAACAACTACTCCAACACTTTAGCTTCACCTCCTTCCTCCTTCATCACCATGGAAGCAACCACAAGGGCATCAACAACACCAAAGGATCATCACCATCTTCTTCATCATCAACTTCAATCACCACCACCATCACCCCCCTCACCTCATGGAGACAATCACTCTCTTTGGTGAGTGATCTTACTCATTTATGAAATACACCTAGAGGGGGGGTGAATAGGTGTAATTGCTAATCTAATGCTCTTTTTAAATTTTACTTAAGTGAGTGATGCAACGATCTCTCAAAACACGACTAAGAGCCGAATACCCCTTGCGAGGTTCTGAACTCCTTCCTCCCAATTCCCCTTAAATGGGTTAGAGGTGCGCAATGCAACCGTGTTGTATTGAGGTGTGATCGAACAATTCCAAGTATGAAATGCGATGATGAAATGTACACAAGTAATATAGCAAGAAAAGTAAACAAGTAAGGATTGCACAAATAAAATGTTAGTTCTCAAGCAATAAATTGAAAGCAAGTAAAGCAAGAGAGAATTAGACAAGATGACACAAAAGCAATCGCAAACAAAGTGATTTGTTTCGAGGTTCGAGCCCGTAGCTCTAGTCCCCGCCTTCACCTCCGTGAAGGGTTTCCACTATCCCCTTAGGATCCCGTACAAGTTAGGCCTCCAAAGACCTCAAGCCCGTAGCTTCACCTTACAAATAAACTCCACCGAGGAGCTTGTCTCCACAAGAACAAGAATTACAAATAGTGATCTTTAACTAGACCACAACACTCTTTTACAAACACTCTCACTCTTTTACAACTTCACCTATAGAAAGAATATGAAATTTTTGGCACTATGAAGTGTGGTGAGAAAAGCTTCAGTTGTAGAGTGATATTAGAGATCAAACAACAACTGAAAAACCAATTTGAAAGAATGGAAATGAAAGCTTTAAACTATTTTTCTCTTTCTCTTGAAAACAATGAAAACTTGTATTTTTCTTGGTAAATAACTAAGGCCTATTTCCCACTATTTATAGGGAGAGAATAGGTTAAAAACTCAGATTTTTCCAGCTAATATCACCTGCAAAAGCACCCCAACAACCCTCTAAAAAGTCTGTTAAAACAGAAAATAAAACAGTTTTTCAGAACAGCCCAAAGAGGAAAGAGCCGTTGGAGGTGTTGCAGGCCTACCGGTCGACTGCCGGTCGACCGGGACCCTGCTGGCAAAAGAGCCGTTATGGCTCCGGTCGACTGCCAGTCGACCGATCTCAAGAAAGGAAACACAGTTTCCTTCTACCGGTCGACCGACCCAGTCGACCGGAAAGATACAGAGAGCAAACATCTTTTTACCGGTCAACCGATATGTAGGTCGGTCGACCGACAGACATGCACAGCCTGTGCATGTCTGGACACAGCAGCCGGTCGACTGGGCCGGTCGACCGGTCTGCCTGGAAAACTGTTTTTCTGGGCAGATTTTAAGATAGAAAATTTTGTATAAAATCTTTAAAAATCTGAAGCTAAGTTTTAGTCTGAAAATAGTTTATATACATGTATTTAAACAAGTTTTTGAAGATGTAAAGCTTTGGGTACATGTATGTATAAACTAAGGCATAAACCTAGAAATAAATATTTTGAAAACATAGAAACATATAAAACAAATGTGTGTGCAAATCCTAGAGCCAAATTTCACATATTCTATCTTTACAAAACTAAACTTACAAACTACAAAGGTCTTCAAGACTTCAACTTGAGCTATCTTCTCTTGATCTTCAATATTGCAATTTGAGCCCAATTTGACTTGTCTTGAGTCCAATACACCTTCCTTTAGGGAAGAATTCATCTCTTTAATATATAAACCTGAAACACACTTAAACAACAATTTATATTAGTACCAATAACTAATATGTTTTGTAATCATCAAAATACACTAAACATGGGTTGATTGTAACCTTGGGCCAACAATCTCCCCCTTTTTGATGATGACAAAACATATGAGTTATTAAACAAATAAAAGAAGAAGAGCTTGGAAAGCTCCCCCTTAAACAATGCTATGTATTTAACATGAATATGAAAAACTATGTAAGCATACAAAAAGCATTTTTAAAACAAAGTCACCATAAATGAAAACTCAACAAGAAACAAATATTAAAGCAAACTAGTATATTTCTCAAAGTCACCATAAATGAAAACTCAACAAGAAACAAATATTAAAGCAAACTAGTATATTTCTCCAAACTTCCAAACTCATATATTTTTCTCCCCCTTTTTGTCATACATCAAAAAGGGTTAAAAAAAATTTTAAGACAAAATAAAACAAACATATTAGAAACTAAAACAAAACAAACTAAGATATTTTAAGTATCAATCTTACATACATTCAATTCACCACAAATAAATGAAAATCTTGCATAATCTAAAGGTTTTGTGAAAACATCTGCAAGTTGAAAATCTGTGGAAACAAAATCAATATCTATGTCACCTTTTTCAAAGTGATCTCTAAGAAAATGATATCTAATGTCTATATGTTTGGTTTTACTATGTTGATTAGCATTTTTGGTCATGTGAATAGCACTAGTATTATCACAATAAATCTTAACATGATCAAAATGTAAATCAAAATCGAGAAGAGTATGTTTCATCCAAAGTACTTGTGCACAACAAGCTCCGGCTGCTACATATTCCGCCTCGGCGGTTGAAAGGGCTACACTATTTTGCTTCTTGGAAGACCAAGACACAAGACAATTGCCCAAGAATTGGCAAGTGCCACTTGTGCTCTTCCTATCTACCCTACAACCGGCATAGTCGGCATCCGAATAACTAGTCATGGTAAATTGGTTAGTTTTCGGATACCACAAACCTAAATCAATTGTGCCCTTAAGATACCTAATTATGCGTTTTACCGCTATTAAGTGTGATTCCTTAGGACATGATTGAAAACGTGCACATAAACATACGGAAAACATTATATCCGGCCTACTAGCCGTAAGATAGAGTAAACTACCAATCATGCTACGAAATAATTTGATGTCTACTTCCTTACCTTGTTCGTCTTTGTCAAGTTTCGTAGTGGTTGCCATGGGAGTCTTTGCTACTTTGGATCCTTCAAGCCCGAACCTCTTGATGAGTTCTTTGGTGTACTTGGCTTGGTTGATGAATGTCCCATCACTACGTTGCTTGATTTGAAGTCCAAGGAAGAAGTTGAGCTCCCCCATCATAGACATCTCAAATTCCTTTTTCATGCATGACTCAAAATTCTTGCAAAGTGAAACATTAGTAGATCCAAAATAATGTCATCAACATAAATTTGAACTATGAGGATATCTTGATCTATATGTTTGGTAAATAATGTTTTATCAACTTTTCCTTTCTTAAAATCATTTGAAATAAAAATGAAGACAATCTTTCATACCAAGCCCTAGGGGCTTGTTTTAAACCATATAGTGCTTTATCTAATTTATAAACATAATTAGGGTGTGTAGGATCAACAAACCC
This sequence comes from Agave tequilana, assembly GCA_038442645.1. Lineage (NCBI taxonomy): Eukaryota > Viridiplantae > Streptophyta > Magnoliopsida > Asparagales > Asparagaceae > Agave > Agave tequilana. Next base: position 71,677 of record JAVJIF010012624.1, read on the forward strand.
GAGGGGTTGTTCAACATACACCTCCTCATCAATATAACCATTAAGAAAAGCACTCTTTACATCCATTTGAAATAACTTAAAATCTTTAAATGAGGCATATGCTAAGGTCATCCGTATGGCTTCGAGCCGTGCTACGGGTGCAAAGGTTTCTTCAAAATCGATTCCCTCGATTTGAGTGTAACCTTGGGCAACTAACCTAGCCTTGTTTCTAACTACATTACCCGATTCATCCAACTTGTTCTTAAAGATCCATTTAGTGCCAATAGTTGGTCTATCTTGGGGCCTAGGAACAAGGTGCCAAACTTGGTTGCGCTCAAATTGATTGAGCTCCTCTTGCATTGCAAGCAACCAATATGAATCGGCCTCGGCCTCGAGGACATTTTTAGGTTCTATGTGTGAAATAAAAGCAAAATTACCACAAAAATCTTGAATCTTAGAGCGAGTGGTTACCCCTTTTGATACTTCACCTATGACGAGGTCCTTGGGATGATGAGGATTGAATCTCCAATCCTTTGGTAGTGGTTGAGAGGGCTCCTCTTCATTTGCTTGATGTTTATTTCCTTGAGCCTCTTCCACTTTGGCTTCACTTCCATCACCATCCTTTGGCTTGTCTCCCATGGTAGAAGCATCCTCCAAGGTCACTTTCTCCAAGCCTTCATCTAAAGCATCAATTTCTACACAATTCTTAACAAACTTGTTAGATTCCTCAAATTTAACATGAATAGATTCCTCAATAGTCAAAGTTGACCTATTGAAGACTCTATAAGCCTTACTAGTATTTGAGTAACCTACAAAAATAGCCTCATATGATCTAGCATCAAATTTTCCCAAATTAATATTTGTATTTAAAACAAAACATTTGCAACCAAACACTTTGAATAAGAAACATTAGGTTTTCTAGAAAAATACATCTCATAAGAAGTCTTAGTAGTATTTTTACATAGGAAAACACGATTTGCAATGTAACATGAAGTATGAACGGCCTCGGCCCACAAATAACGTGGTAGACCATATTCATTTAACATTGTCCTAGCCATCTCTTGTAAAGTACGATTTTTCCGCTCAACTACTCCATTTTGTTGAGGAGTTCTAGGACAAGAAAGTTCATGTTTTATTCCATGTTCCTCACAAAAAGTGGTAAAGGGAAGGTTAATGAACTCACCTCCTCTATCACTTCTTATTTTAATTATTGAGGAGTCATTTTCCTTTTCAACTCTTTTCTTAAAGGCTTGAAATGTGAAAAGGTTTGACTTTTGTGTTCAAGAAAATAAACCCAAGTAAAACGCGAAAAATCATCTACTAAAACATAAGCAAATCTACTCCCACTTAAACTTTTGGTTTGAGTTGGGCCAAATAAATCCATGTGGATTAGCTCCAATGGACGTGATGACATGATATCCTTAATTGATTTGAATGAGGACTTAGTTTGTTTCCCAAATTGACATGCGTCACAAACTCGGTCCTTTTCAAAGTTCAATGAAGGAATACCCTTCACCATTTCCTTAGAGTTAAGCCTAGAAATATGGTCAAATGAAACGTGGCCTAATCTCCTATGCCACAACCAAGAGTCGTCATCGAGGGCTTTTAAACATGTTATATTACAAGACATATTTAGCATATCAATCATATAAACATTGCTTTCACGAAAACCGGAAAATACACAAACATTAGAATTTTTGTCAATCACTTTACAAGAAACATTATCAAAAACAACATCAAAACCTTTATCACAAAGTTGACTAACACTCAAGAGATTATGCTTGAGGCCATCAACTAAAACTACATTTTCAATTAAAGGAGAGGTGCCAAGTTTTACATTACCAATACCGATGATTTTACCCTTGGCGTCATCTCCGAAGGTGACGGTGCCACCTTCATGATATCTTGATAGGGTTGCAAAGTTGTTGATGTCCCAAGTCATGTGCCTTGAGCAACCGCTATCAAGATACCACAAACCTCTACGTCGTTGGGCTTTGGAAAGTACCTACATCATTTAAAATAATAGTTGATTTTGGTACCCAAACTTTCTTGGGTCCTTGAAAGTTAGTGTTACGAACCCAAACATTATGATGTGATGCACTTAGTCTATCATAACAAAAATTAGCTAAGTGTCCTTTCCGTCCACAATGTGAACATGAGTACACTTTTCTATACATGAATGCATGGTGTGTATGTGAAGTGTGAACATGCTTTGGGGGTTTACCATGATGCATAGGTTGTGTAGCATGTACATGAGCATGAGCATGAGCATGATGAATATTTTTCTTAGGAGCTTGTTTCTTAGGAAACATATTCTCCATCTTCTTCTTATCAAACTCACTACATTTTTTCAAAACAACATCTAATGAGTCTAATCTTTCCTTAAGCATGGCAATCTCATTAGAATCTACAAATGGGGTCTTTCCTTTACAAGTAATCTTATATTTTTCAAAATCATTTTTAGTGGAAACTAAAGAAGAATGTAAATCATTATTTTCTTTAGAAAGATTTACAATTTGAATATTAAGAGATTCATTATCCTTTTTCATTTTTAAATATTTCTTCTTTAAGAAGTCATAATTACTAGAAAGTTCCATAAAAGCTTCTCCTAGCTCATCCATGGATAAATCATCATCAAGAAGAGTTGAGGGGGTTACCTTGCTTGTGCTCTCATTTGCCATGAAGCACATATTGGCGGTGTCGATCTCCTCCTCGGATTCACTTTCGTCATCCCATGTTGCTTTCATAGCCTTCTTCTTGTATGGCTTCTTGGATGAAGATGACTTCACTTGGTCCGGACACTCCGCTACTATGTGTCCCGGCTTTTGGCAATTAAAGCAAATGATCTTCCTTTCTTCCTTGCCTCCTTGCCATCTCCTCCGTCCTTGGAACTTTGCCTTGTTGTACATCCTCCGGACGTTTTTGACTAGAAGTGAGAGCTCCTCGTCATCTTCTTCTTCGTCATCTTCGTCGGAGTAAGTAGCATGACTTTTGAAGGCAATGGTCTTCTTTTTGGAGGGTGCCATGTCCTCCCTTGCCTTTCTCTCCATTTCATGGGTCTTCAAGTTCCCAATGAGTCCAATGAGCTCAATCTCATCTTTATCATTGAGTTCCTTCAATGTTGTAGCTTTCACTTCCCATGATGGAGGAAGAGCCCGGATGATCTTTCTCACCCTTTGATCATTGTTGATTTCTTCACCTAGAGAAGCAAGACCATTAGTAATCTTTGTAAACTTAGTAACCATATCATCTATGGTTTCATTCTCTTGCATGCAAAAATTTTCATATTGGGACCGAAGAAGGTCTATCTTGGCCCTCTTCACTTGTGATGTCCCCTCATGTGTTACTAGCAAATGGGTCCAAATCTCATAGGCGGATTTGCAATGGATGACTCTAGCTATGTCATCATCATTGAGGGCTTGTAGGAGTGCATAATGAGCCCTAGCATTGGCATCAAACTCCTTGGTCTCAATTTCGGACCAAGTAGATTCATCACCATCGGGGGCACTAAATTGTTTAGTCACGGCCTTTGCAACTCGGCTACCTAGAGATTGCAAGAAAACGGTCATCTTAACCTTCCATATGGGAAAGTTAAATCCATCAAACTTAGGGGGTGTCTTAATACCATCGGCCATGTTTACTATGTGGAAATGAATGAAATGATTAGCAATATGAGGATCTCTCTAAGGTTGTCAAGCCAAATCCTAGAGTCCAAGCTCTGATACCAATTGAAATACACCTAGAGGGGGGGTGAATAGGTGTAATTGCTAATCTAATGCTCTTTTTAAATTTTACTTAAGTGAGTGATGCAACGATCTCTCAAAACACGACTAAGAGCCGAATACCCCTTGCGAGGTTCTGAACTCCTTCCTCCCAATTCCCCTTAAATGGGTTAGAGGTGCGCAATGCAACCGTGTTGTATTGAGGTGTGATCGAACAATTCCAAGTATGAAATGCGATGATGAAATGTACACAAGTAATATAGCAAGAAAAGTAAACAAGTAAGGATTGCACAAATAAAATGTTAGTTCTCAAGCAATAAATTGAAAGCAAGTAAAGCAAGAGAGAATTAGACAAGATGACACAAAAGCAATCGCAAACAAAGTGATTTGTTTCGAGGTTCGAGCCCGTAGCTCTAGTCCCCGCCTTCACCTCCGTGAAGGGTTTCCACTATCCCCTTAGGATCCCGTACAAGTTAGGCCTCCAAAGACCTCAAGCCCGTAGCTTCACCTTACAAATAAACTCCACCGAGGAGCTTGTCTCCACAAGAACAAGAATTACAAATAGTGATCTTTAACTAGACCACAACACTCTTTTACAAACACTCTCACTCTTTTACAACTTCACCTATAGAAAGAATATGAAATTTTTGGCACTATGAAGTGTGGTGAGAAAAGCTTCAGTTGTAGAGTGATATTAGAGATCAAACAACAACTGAAAAACCAATTTGAAAGAATGGAAATGAAAGCTTTAAACTATTTTTCTCTTTCTCTTGAAAACAATGAAAACTTGTATTTTTCTTGGTAAATAACTAAGGCCTATTTCCCACTATTTATAGGGAGAGAATAGGTTAAAAACTCTGATTTTTCCAGCTAATATCACCTGCAAAAGCACCCCAACAACCCTCTAAAAAGTCTGTTAAAAAAGAAAATAAAACAGTTTTTCAGAACAGCCCAAAGAGGAAAGAGCCGTTGGAGGTGTTGCAGGCCTACCGGTCGACTGCCGGTCGACCGGGACCCTGCTGGCAAAAGAGCCGTTATGGCTCCGGTCGACTGCCAGTCGACCGATCTCAAGAAAGGAAACACAGTTTCCTTCTACCGGTCGACCGACCCAGTCGACCGGAAAGATACAGAGAGCAAACATCTTTTTACCGGTCGACCGATATGTAGGTCGGTCGACCGACAGACATGCACAGCCTGTGCATGTCTGGACACAGCAGCCGGTCGACTGGGCCGGTCGACCGGTCTGCCTGGAAAACTGTTTTTTCTGGGCAGATTTTAAGATAGAAAATTTTGTATAAAATCTTTAAAAATCTGAAGCTAAGTTTTATGCTGAAAATAGTTTATATACATGTATTTAAACAAGTTTTTGAAGATGTAAAGCTTTGGGTACATGTATGTATAAACTAAGGCATAAACCTAGAAATAAATATTTTGAAAACATAGAAACATATAAAACAAATGTGTGTGCAAATCCTAGAGCCAAATTTCACATATTCTATCTTTACAAAACTAAACTTACAAACTACAAAGGTCTTCAAGACTTCAACTTGAGCTATCTTCTCTTGATCTTCAATATTGCAATTTGAGCCCAATTTGACTTGTCTTGAGTCCAATACACCTTCCTTTAGGGAAGAATTCATCTCTTTAATATATAAACCTGAAACACACTTAAACAACAATTTATATTAGTACCAATAACTAATATGTTTTGTAATCATCAAAATACACTAAACATGGGTTGATTGTAACCTTGGGCCAACAATTTAGACTTAGTCTATTCTTAGTATACATGTGTATTCATATCATGTTCAATTATGACTTCAATCCATGTTTATTTAGCCATCAAACCCAAACCCTAGGAAATCTGTTCTGTTTACTGTTTCCAGTCGATTAGTCGACTAGACCTATAGATTAGTCGACTAGAAACCCTTAGCTGAAACTTAACCTTTTCTGGAAACACAGTATTAGTCGACTTACCTTAGTTCCTAGTCGACTAGAGGCCCTTAGTCGACTACACCCTTGACCCTAGTCGACTAACCCTTCCTGGACCAGAAACCTTAACTCTCTGTATCACAGTATTAGTCGACTTAGCCTAACTGTCAGTCGACTTGTCATGTCTGTTAGTCGACTACCCCTATGACCCTAGTCGACTAACTTTTCCTGAATCAGAATATCAACTCTCTGGAACCCAGTATTAGTCGACTATACCAGACTGTTAGTCGACTAACCCCTTTATTAGTCGACTACTCATCCTACCCTAGTCGACTAATTCTGTCTGTTTGTTACAGTTAATTACCTTCTCAAACTTGGATCTTATACTTGGTTATATGTTGTATATTATACTTCTTGACTTGTATCTTGACTAACATCATCTTCACTTCTCTCTTTCTCTCTCCTCTTCACTCTACATATATATATCATAGTTTATGGCGTGCCCCGGATTTCGTGGATTTCGGATCTTTCGGCGCTTTGAGGTTTAGGCGAGTATTCTCACTCGCTACTTTCTTGTATGCGAGTAGTCTCGCTCTTCTCTTATCTCTATTTGAGTTTCCAGTTCCGTCGGAACGATAAGTATTTCATTTCCTATTTTCATGTATTTGATTCCATGTCTATATATATCTTTTGATGCTTTTATACCATGCGTGGCCGACCCTTCGTGGTCGTTGACTTCTAGATTTCTGTTATGTTATCATTGCCATGTTATTGCCTCAGACATATCAGTTGCATGTTTCCATTTAACACATGTATATTACCTGACCATCTAGTATGTTATCACCTGACCACCTGGCATGCCACTACCTGGCAAGACCATCTTGTTATGTCATGACTTACCCAGACTTATTATCAATCCATTGTTATGCATGTTACTTGATATACATCATCATTTATCATGCTATCTCTTGACACCAAGCATGATACACCGATTCTTATAATTATCACGATAATGGGAGTGTAGTACCTGATTACAGTTATGTATTACCGTTATGATTACAGTTATGATCCTACTCATTCCCATAATCTGATAATCATATTAATAAGCTATAAAAAGGACAACTTGTACGGGGAATGGGAGGAAGTGATGGATGCCGGAATGATACCTTGCTTATAGTGACGGAATTAAAGTATATGTATATACATATATATATATACAATGGTGGAAGTGTTTTGATATTACTGATTATACCTACCGGTTCCAGGGGTATGGAACTACTATAAGAAAGACTATCAGTTCTCCATCAGCTTCCGTTAACACCCTTGGCTTGCTTATATATGGATGTATGTGGGTTGGCCGTACACCAGGTCACATACCTAGATATATGGGTCAGACAAGTAATAATAATAATAGTCACCTGTCATGATTCCTGTTAAAGTACCTGTTATGATTCCTGTTGCACTTGCTATGCATGTCATGATTCCCGTTTTGTATTCCTGTTTGACTTTCATATGATTTGCAACTCTGATTCTATACGCTTGGATATTCTGTGGCATGAGATAAAGGTATATAGATGAGGGTTTCCTTGTTTGAATTATTCCTTCGATGTATTAGTCTCATGGGACCGTAACCTAAGCGTATACAATCACCTTGCATGAAATCAGTTTTACCTTGGATTTCCGGTTTTCTGATGATTGTATTATGACCGTCCATATATGTATTTCATTTGTGTTCTAACCCTCCTGTCTTCTGAGTTTGACACTTGTGTTCCTCCTGGCTCGCCACCTGGCTTTGTATCATACTCGCCTGGGGAGTTTCACTGACTCCCCTGGATTCTCATGTCCAGGTCATGGAGCTTGGAGCGTGGCTTCTCCCTGTGGCTGCTCAGAGTAGCGCAGCGGTAGCGTGGATCTCCAGACGACAGTCCAGAGCCACATCCTTCCAGACCCCCTTTGTGCCTCTCGAGTTTTTCCTTAGCAAACTCGTGAGTGCTCTTTTATACTTTTCATACTTGTACATTTCCTCGTATACTTGTATGTGAGTGCCCTTTTATGCTGTTCATATATGTATATCTTTTGTGCTCTCGCATTTGCGCATATCTGTGATGTATTATTATTGTAATATTCATCACCTCTGGTGATAACTCTGTAATTGTATATATATGTGTTGGAATGTATAATGCACCCTTTGCTTTCGTACTCTGATTCTTGTCTGTACTGATGCTTAGCGTATGTACGGGAGGGTAGTTCTGACCTACGTATATACGTTGCAGTGACGTCCCCGTATCGCCGGGATCGGGGCGTTACAGAGACCATGTTGAATGGTAGATTTTAGGTAACGGAGAATCCGTCTTACAATGTTCTAATGCTCATCAGTTGGAGCTTGCATGAACTGAGCAACCTCGTTCATCGAGAAGGCAATATCAGGTCTGGTAAAACTTAAGTATTGTAGAAATTTATGCTTTATATTATCAATATAGCGGAGCATATAGTTTATATTAATAACCCCCGTCATTGTCAGACTAGTAGTAAAGTTAAGAATACCTCTAAACTTAGTAGAGGATAACAACTACTATTGCAAAGAGCCAAAAACCCCGGGGGTCTTCATGAAGCTCAAACTCCGAGCTTGATTGGTTAGATCATTTGAGTTCGGTAAAGATTTCCAAGATATAAAATTTCAATCCTGCAATGGTGGACGGAACATTCAACACAATTTCCAATCATGTCAATTATCGTTAAACAAATTTTAGCAATGTCTGTGTCTACAGTAGTTATGGAGCAAGCAATCAGTGCGGGGAGAGTATTTTAGACCAAATCCGTTCGAGTATGTCAAGCATGTCTTGATGATTGGACAAAAGCAACGTTAAGACAACAAGAAATCATGTGGGAAAAAAGTGAAAACTTTATGAAAATGATGACCACCGGAACGAAAGAAAAACGATTGAGGTAAAGTACGGGGACTGAGGTAAGAGAACTATATGAGCTTTGGTTCTTCTAAACCCCAAGAGAATAATTAGGCAACTTAATTATGGCAAAGATTAAGTTCAAGCCTGTTTTTTATTTTTTTTAAATTATTTTGTTATATTTCTTTAAATTAATTAGTAATAAAGATTAATCCAATTTTTTTTAACTATTATAAAAAAAATAGAGGTAAAAAAGAAATCCCCATCTAAGTCCCGAGTCCGGATCCGGAACCGGATCCAATCGGTTCCGGAACCGAATGGACCCGGCTTCAGAACTGGAATCATAACCGGAATAAGTCTCTAAGGGTCCGGTTCCTCCACTGGCAGAATCGGGAACAGTCGGTTCCGAAACTGGGGTCGGGTTTGGACGCTGCTACGACTTAGTGCTGATATTTTAATACGTATATGTATATTAGAAAAATAGGCTACAATGTAACCCAAGTCTATTTTATATTAGTAGAATCAAATAATAAATAAGGCTAAACAACAAGAAACTATTATGAACTTGGAGAATATTACAAAAAGACTACCATAGACTTACTAAAGTAGAACTCCCTACCACAAAATTTAAAAAAACTACCACCCGCAGTTAGATATTAATAGAGGGCTGGAAAGTCAACTTTTACCCTCAGTAGTTCCCCATTCCTAACACAAGCATTAAGATCAAAAGAATTGTATGATTCTACAATGAAATATATATTGCAATCTGCAAGATTGTTCCGCAATGAAATACATATTGCAATTTGCAGGATTTATTAAATCAGTGCTGATTTCTTCGAGTGTATTTGGATTCATGGAAGTGAGAGCAAAATGGAAAGTGGAAAAACTTGTTTATTTTGAATCGGAAATGAGAAATGGGAAGTCCTTTTTATCTTTTTCTTTTTACATCTCTCTTTTACACTATCATTTTTTCACTTTTAGGGTGTTACAATTAATTTGTGGTCATGTAAAATCTCACTTGTAACAATTTGTAGCTTAGGGGATGTTTGCTTGGACGTAAAAGCCGTAAAAGACCGTAATTCGTAAATGACTTACAACCCAATTACAACTACGGTGTTTGTTTGGACCGTAACAAAAGACTTATGCAACTCAATTACCACTCACTTGCAACCCAATTATCACTCACTTACAGCCCACTTATAGTTAATTTTGTGGTCATTCAAATTTGTATTATTTTTTATGTTAATATTATTATTTTAGTATTTATTAGCAATATTTAAAATTTTTAAATCACCAAATAGTTAATTTTGTGGTAAACTTTTTCACTTTTGACTTACACATTACGACAACCAAACACCGTAAAACACAATACACTTTCCCATTACCGATCAAACACCGTAAAACTTACATGCATGCAACTCATTTACAACTGTAAAAGACTTTACCAATTACGACCTTCGAATTATGCCCAATTACGATAACCAAACAAACCCTTAATGTATTAAATTTTGATTTCATGTAAATCTCACTTGCAGTCTAATTATAGTTCAAAAATATCACTTCAAAAATAATATTTAATTTGATATTATTTTGTTGTCAACTTTGTGATCAATATTTTCACTTCCACTTTCACATTACTCAACAAACTGTTAGTATTTGGAGTGCCCGTATTCATTGGAGAAGAATTCAGGTTCTGACAGTTTCTAAGACGGATCTGTTCTCGTATTCATTGGAGAAGAATTCAACTTTTAGCAGTTTTCTAATACGGATATGTCCTCATATTCATTGGAGAAGAATTCAGGTTTTGACAGTTTCCTAATACGGATCTGTCTCCTGTTTTGATTTGAATCCGGATTTCCTATTTCTCTGAGGAGGTGCTGATTTGAGTTCGTGTTAGACTAGGTTCATCCTAGGTGCCTATATAAATCCCTTGGGGGTGGCCTTTCAAAGGTGTGTAAAAATTCAAGAGAAATTCTGTTTTCTACCATTGAGAGTTGTGTGTGAGAGAGATCTCCTTGTAACTCTTATATTTTCTTCTCTGCTTTCAATAAAGATTTCTCCTCTCCTCCCCGTGGTCGTAGGCACATTGATGAACCACGTTAAATCTTGTATTCCTTGGTTGCGTGGTGATTGCTTGCTAGTGGTAGATCTTCTACGCTTTCGCTTTCGCTGTCGAGTTTTCATCTGTTGTTTGATCGGTGAGAGATCATCAATAATTGGTATCATAGCGATGGTTAGCAAGACGACAACGACAACCAAGTTCGAGGTGGAGAAATTCGACGGAAAGTCCAACTTCCTATTGTGGAAGATGCGACTAAAGTTGTTGCTCGTGAAGGAGGGCACACACAAGGCCCTGTTTGATATTGAGAAGAAGCCATCGAAGATGGAGGATAATGAGTAGAACGACATCGATTTTCACGCAAAAGTGACGATCATACTGTGCCTATCAGATGAGGTCCTCTACAATGTGATGAACATGGAGACAACTGCTGGTCTTTGGTGTAGGCTGGAAGCCTTTACATGATGAAAAGTTTGTCGAACAAGCTCTTTATGAAGAAGCAGTTATATAGCCTTCGGATGAAGGAAGGTACCTCTATTCTACAACATCTCAATGCTTTTAATAAAATTTTAAGCGACTTGTTAGCTTTAGAGTTAAGCTAGAAGAAAAAGACAATCTTTTCTGTTACTCTCTTCTCTTCCATCAAGTTATGACCACTTGACAACCACCATCATTTATGGTAAGGAGACCTTAGAGTTAGAAGATGTCAGGAAGATACTCCAGAACAACGAGCGATGAAGAAGATAGATTCTACGGAGGAGGCCTTAGGATTGTTTATCAAGGGCCAAATGGGAAAAATCAAAGAGCAGGGGACCCAAAAGGGATCCAGAGATTTCTAACTGTTTCTCTTGCTAGTTTTGCAAGAAACCAGGGCACATCAAGAAAAATTGTATAAAATATAAGGAGATGCAGAAGAGGAAAGCGGTAAAGATTCTGATGAGGTTAGTACTAGTGAAAAGTCAGATCAAGCCGGGTTTCGAAGAAGCAGATGAGGATTCATCTGATGTCTTGACGGCTGAGTCAGGAAAAGGTAAATACTCAGATGCTTGGTTACTTGACTCGGGTGCACATACCACATGTGCCCGAAAAGGAGTGGTTCAGTACTTACAAGCCTTATGATGGAGGCTCTGTCCTGATGAAAAACGATATCGTGTGTAAGACTGTTGGCATTGATAACATCCATATGAAGATGTTTAATGGACAAGTTCAAACCTTACGAACATTCTGTTGACACTTAAAAAGACAAGATTCTTATTGGTCCGAACAATGTCTAAACTTGTTGACATTTACAAAAGACAAGTGACAGACGAGCTGAAGACCAGTTTTCATCCATCTCCGAGGGACAAGGAAGCAACTTGGACTCCACTGATCCAGCAAGCAGACAGTGAACCCGGATTGTTTCTGAACAGACCTCTGCAGGTCTAAGGTGCTAACACTTAGCATCACATGAGCCCAAAGGATAGCCTCGCTTGAGAGGCTAATATCACCCAACTTCGCCTTGAAGCCATCCAAAGCCTCGCTAGGAAGCTAACTCGCAACTTTGCCACAGAGGACTTCCAGCTCCGCCAAAGGATTTCTTTCGGACTTCGCCAGAAGCTGCCTCTAGCTCCGCTACGAGCTCAATGCGGACGGCTCCGCTATTGGTCTGCTATGGTCAACCTTTGACCAATCAAATCTCCAGATGAGATCGGATCCAATCAGATCAAATCCAATTAAGATCAAATCGGAGATCAAATTTGGCAGTTGATTGCCACAATCTCTTGACTCTCCTAAAACGAGTAAGAAGATCAGGGAAAATCCTCCAACGATATGGAAAGGATCAAGAAGATCAACCGACCTGCCAATTCTAGCTTCGCAGAAGCTGATCCTAGCCTCGCAGCAAGGCTACTTTCCAGATTTAAACAGGTTTGATTCAATCTGTTTCCATATTTTCAAGGGACGGTTATACCCTTGCTCTCCCTATAAATAGCCCGCCAGGGGCACAAGGAGAGAAGACTTCTTCGAAGAGCTTTTCTGAGAAGGCACACACGCAAGAGGACTCCACAAGTAGAGGCTTCTTCATAACGCACCGTGCGCTCTCGAATTCAGAGACCTTTTAGAGAATTGCTTTCTCTATCCAGGGTGTTGATACCCTAACATCGTCCTTCTTCTCAAGGAATCTCTGGAACCAGGCGAGAAGGAATTCCTAATTGAAGGCGATTTTGAGAAGCAGCAAGAGGGTTCTACCAACCTTCTGTTCTCTGATTCCCCGAACTAGGCGAGAAGGGAATCTCATCGCTCGCATCGTCAAAGGGACAAAGTGTTCGCGCGCTGACCAGACTCCTATCGGCACACTTCTCCAGAATCTCTGAGGAGATCTACTTGTAATCTTTTTAAGAATACTTGTAATTTAACTCCTCAACCCTTTTATTGTAAGTTTTTCCCCTTTGCGAATATAATGGAAAACAAGATGGCGACTCCGCTGGGGATCGTATTCTCCACTGCCGAGAATCAAGTGTCGCAATGCGACGAACAGACCTTCGGGTCTAACTCTGAATTCAGAAAAACCGGTGCAGTCAGAGCTTCTCTGGCTAAATCTTCAAGGAAAGTCTCTGCAGAGACAGAAAAGGTTCTCTACGAGCCTACTGCGGTTATTTGGCGCAACAAGGAAGCACGTCCGCAGTCTGATTCCTTTACTTGTGAGAACTTGGTGGTTCAGTTCGATTAAGGAAGATTTGAAGAAGTCCTCTCTGGGGGTGGCCAATGCTTCGAGCATGGAAGCATAGGAAGGTTTCCACGACCAAGGTTTCAGAACAGAAACCGGAAGCAGAATTCTGCCAACACCCCTCAGCCTCGCGTGTGGCTAATCAGGTTCCTTGCGAACCTAAGTCTCCTCTGTCAAGGCGGGTATGGAAGCCTAAACAGAAGTCTTCAACCGAAGCTTCAGGCGTAGCTACGCCTAAACCACGCCTCTCTCGCGAAGAAAAAGGCAGGATGCCTGTCTGCTCCAATCATAAAGTTACGACGGCAATCATACCGTCGTCCAATTTAAGAGCAGCAATGCCTCGCGCCGGCCTCATTCTCACGAGCGAAGCTACTGTACCACAGCGTACGCGCAGGGTCCATGATCGCGAAGCTGAAGCCAAAGTACTATCTAAGGCTAATTGCCTTCGCAGCAACATAGCGGGTAAAGCACCACAGCGTGCTCCGCTTTCCAGTGCGTCAAGCACTAAGCTCACGCCTGATGGCGAAGGTAGAACCAAAGCACTATTCAGTGCTAATCCCATCTGCAGGGATAAAAGAAGCAGGACATCATCCTATGTGCGATCCAAAAGAGCCTTTGCGCTCGATTGCAGAGACCCAACCGGGTCTGATTTGAGGAAATTGTTGACGGATAGACAAACCTCTTCCCCCTGTTGTCAACAAGTCGGCTAAAAGTTCGAACCATCCGCCCCTAGAGGCAAGTGGGGGATGAACAACAAAGGGCGTAGCGACCTACAACAATCTTCTCAAGCTAAAGGCAAAGAGACTATGTCTGTGGAGTTATCCGGAGATGTGCAGTCGAAGGCCAAGAAGAGCGGCTTCAACAATCAGGAGCCTAAGTTCCCTCCAAAGCAGTACTCCTTCAAAGACGATCAGGTGGTCATGATATTTCATCTGCTCCACAAAGGGAACAAAATGAAACTGCCAGATGCTCGGCGTCCCAATGAGATAGGGCACACAAACGACCCTAAATACTGCCTCTACCACAGGATGATCCACCATCCTACTGACAAGTGTTATGTCCTCAAGGACAGAATACAAGCCCTGGTCGATGCCGGGGTTCTGACGTTGAAGACGGAACAGAAGAAAGTCACTGCCAATATGGTGACCCTCGAGTTCGGCAAAGCTCCAAAGGTCACAGTTCCTGACGGGACTTATTCAGTCCCTGCGCCACGGTTGGAAGTCAAGCATCCTCCAGCTACAGCTCAAGATAATAAGGGTTTTGTTCCCTTAACATTGGAGACAGGGGAAGTCATCTGGATACACCCGGACCTCGTCCAAGACGTACAGCGGGATTCAAAGCAGCCCAACTCAAAGGGCAAGTCTTGCAATGTCATCTCCATCCTGCCAGACGACGACAATCTTACTTCAGCTTCCCTCAGTGATTCAGAAGGAGAAAAGCTTGCTTGCACGGCGCAAGCCGATACGCCTCAACAGACGGGCACCCGATCCGGAAAATCATACTTGAGGCAGTATGAAAAGTCTACTGACGAGACATAACAGCAAACGACGTCAGTACAAGTATCAGCATCCACTCCAATCCCAACCAAGGGAAAAGAGAGGTCTAAGGAGGTACGATTTGACCACGTGTTGAAAAAACCACCAGGCCAAGGGTTTGATACGCCCTTTCGGTTTGACATATTGGCTCAGCTGGCCAATATCCCAGCTCGTATCACTATACACGAGCTCCTTCGCCTCTCAAAAGAAACAAGAGAAGCACTCAGGGATGCGCTAGCCAATTCAGAATCCTTTCTGACATGCATCCCTGAGATCCCTAACGACGACATTCAGTCTCCTTGCCCAGAATGTCATCATGCACAATCCAAGGTGCCCGCTATTACATTCACGGCGGAAGATATGCTTCTCAAAGATAACAAGCACGATCGACCTCTGTACTACACCGGATATATCGGTTCAACGTGCATTGAAAGAATACAAGTCGATCCGGGGTCCGCACTCAGCATCATCCCCAAAAGGCTTCTCTACTTCCTCGGCATACCGCTATACAGGTTGTCCGCAACCACTACTACAATATACGGTTTCAACGCCGGGAGAAGTCATCCACTGGGAAAAATTCGACTCCGTTGCAGAATCGGGAGCCTGAAGTCAAAAGTGACATGCTATGTCATTGACGCTGACACATCATATAACCTGCTGCTGGGACGGCCATGGATCCATGCCAACTGGATCGTTCTCTCTACTCTGCACCAGTGCTTCAAATATGTTGAAGATGATGCGACAGTATGAACTGTCTTTGCTGAGAAGCAACCATTCAAAGGGGTGGAAAATTACTTCACTGACGCTCTCCTGTATCAAGAGGCCAGTGAAACACCTAAGGAACCATTGCCAGACGATGATGAAAGTGGCAATGAGGCGGATTCAGAATCCGAAGCAGGCATGCCAGCCATTCTGATTGGTGAACCAATTATAGCATGTCTCAATAATCCCCTATGTAATACTCCTTCAGAGGATGAAGGTGAATGGGTAATTAATGATAATTTTCTTTTGATTATCCCGCGACTTTTGGGCTATTTGAATCCATTATGGATAGCCCCTACACATGCCTTTACATAGGCCAAGTGCATCCAGTACACCCATGGAATCCGCAGAAGGAGCCGTCTTGGTAATCCCGCCATCCAAAGAAGGTCAGTTACCGATAATCTTTGGTAGAACCCAACCACGGGGACCCACGGTCCGCAGATTCAAGTTCAGACTCAGACACTCCACAATTCTTCCATTACGCGCAACCTGCGCGCCATATTATGAAGAAAATGGGATACGACCTAAAGCATGGAGAAGGCCTGAATTTCGGAAAAAGGAAGGCGCGGTTTGATGCGGAACTTTGTGCCTAAAGGAAGCCTGCAAATTACTATGATAGTACACGCAGGGGGTTGGGATACGTTACACCCCATCGTCAGCAACGGTTCAAGCCAAGGACGATGGATCAGTTCCATCACATTCAGCCTCATCCTCCGAGTGGGATTCAGATGTCAGTATAGGAGGAATGTTCGAAAACCTCATTGCTAATATGACCTCAAGCAGTCAATTGGAGCCCGCAGAAGCCACTGATGAGGAACCATGGGCCCAGCAATTAGACCTTCAATGGAAAAGCGATTCGAATCGCGCGAACCACCTACTGAAGACAAGGTGATGCAGGTCAACTTGGGTAATCAAGACCACCCTAAGCCCATCTTTATACGTGAAAGCCTATCACTTACAGAAAAAAAGAATTGATAATGCTCATAAGAGAGTATATAGATGTCTTCGCGTGGAGCTACGAAGATATGCCCGGACTTGATCCACAGGTCGCTATGCACCGTTTAAACATCAAGCCTGACGTCAAGCCAGTCAAGCAGCAACAACGTCGATTTCGCCCAAACATTATGGAAGCTATTGAGACCGAAGTCCATAAGCTCTTCATTCGGGAGAAACAACATCCAGATTGGGTTGCTAATATCGTCCCCGTCCTCAAGAAGAACAGGAAAATACGGATCTGCATCGACTATCGTGATCTCAATACGGCCTGTCCCAAAGACGAATCCCACTGCCCATCACCGACGTCATGATTGACAACACATGCGGGTTCGAAAGGATGTCTTTCTTGACGGCTTTTCAGGATACAACCAGATTAAGATGTATCCGACGACGAGAAGCTACTTCGTTCCGAACACCATTGGGGGTATACTGCTACACTGTAATGCCCTTCGGACTGAAGAACGCCAGAGCAACCTACCAGCGGGCAATGAGTACAATCTTCTGCGATCATCTCCGAAA